>JANUWF010001836.1:0-30928 GCA_026120185.1 Voacanga thouarsii
GTGGGATGTTGCTCCGTCTTAATCCTCGGACTAGGGGTCCTTATAATGATATAAACTTAAAGCAAGCAAGTACAAATCAAAGCTTAAGTAAATACATGAAACATACTCTTTTATTATAAATACATGGGTGGTGATAGATACATCATCAGGGTTCCTAAAATATACAAGCCAAAATAGTCTCATCATCTATGTACAAAGGTCATGCTAAAAGATTCGCTAACTAGTGCTAAATGGCAAAGTCCGGATAGTACCGTTGCTAGTCTTTAGCTCCAATCCCTAAAATAGAAAAGACAAACACATGTGTGAGTGGTATACTCAGTAAGTCCCGTGTGTGCTAGTGTTTTACTCAGAAGAGAAAAACATTTTTCAATTTCTTTATTGAAATAAATTTTGTGCCAGGAAAACAATACTATTTGATAAATTTTAGTTCAATCTAACATGTACATCCGAAAAACAGTGGCTTTCAAACACATGGCCCCTAATTCATTAAATGCGGATTCTTCACCATTTGGAAGTGCGACCCACGTGCAAAGTTCAAGGAACTTCGCCTTCGGCTATACGGTCTCTTGTACCAGGGATTGCGCCTTACAGCACGTCACCCGTGATATGCCGGAAGGGTGAGCAGCATACAAATGTACCTCACCGTGCACTTAGGGATCTTTTACTTGCCACCACAAGCCAGGAGTCCCAATCCTGACGTTAATCACCATCGAGGTGTCAAGGGATTGAACACACCGAGTGTCCCCGCTCGGTCTCATATGAACAACCCACCATCACAATCAATAGGCAATTGCTAGGCTCACAACGGCTAGCCAAGGATGGCTAATTCCATTGTCCTATCACCCCATTCGGAGTAAGATAAGCCCAATAATCTGGACCAGGTTATTTGGGTTCATCTAGCTCTAACGAAGGCTAGTACAAAGGTCAAAGCCCTTGTTGAGTACTCAAGCATCACCATTGATTCACATATTCAATATACTCCTTTGAAATGAGTCGGCTCTCCCGAAAGGAATTCAAAACAACTCATTCTTGGGGCTAAACATCATTTTATAAAACTTTTACATCACCCGAGTGGGTATTTTCAAGAGCTAGCAAAATTGTATAAATTTCATCTCTGAAGCCATTAAGCATAAAGAAAGCTTATTTTAAGCATAAAGAAAGCTCATTGAAACATTTCGTAAATATCAATTAGACTGGATTCATAGGCATCAATCATATCAAGAAGACATAGTTTATATCAGAGAAACATTAAACTTTGTCAAAAAAACACATAGCGAATGGTAGTTTTAAAATCAAGGGACTCACCTTGTACAATAGGTCGAAGTTGCACTTGTTTAGACCTAAAAGGTATTCTCTCGACTTGATTCACCTACACCATTGGTATATTCCTTTGTTATTACTCAATGGTTTCAAATTCTTAATGGTTCGAATAAGGTTTCTATAATCTCTCTAAAGAAATAAATGAATTAACGCTTTCAATGGTTTTCCTGGTTTTACAGCTTTACCACTCTCCACCATTCCTAGCATAACTTATTCAATATAGGTCCAAATAAGGTGAGGCTACTTCCATAATATTCCTAAGATATCCCTTTATCAATTCCAGGTCATGAGTCATGCAAACTCCATCCCATTTTGTACAGTTTTTCAATTAATTCCACTGTTCCGAGTTTGGAATTCAGTTTCTCCACTTTCCAGTACTTTATACATATCTCCTCCAATTCAGGTCCAAATTAGGTGAAACAACTTCCTAAATACTCCTAAGAAATTTATCTATCAATTTAAGGTCATGTTGTATTCAAAAATCTCTCCATTTCGTTCATTTTTTCAGCTAAACCCGCAGCTCCGAGTTGGTGATTCAAATTTACAGTTTAAGGCCCAACTTGTTTTAACTTATTCCCCTGATTTCTTCAACATACCCTACCTCATTTAAACCCTTCAATACTTCATTTAACATCACAGTATCATTAATCTAACAGGTTTTCATATCCAGCACTTCTCTTTTATCCATATGAATTATTTATTCCAAGCTATTCAAACCAGTAAATTTTGGCAGATTACATTATTCTTGCTATTTCTGATCTCTTAGTCATCCAAACCCACATAACCTGATTCAAATCCTTTCTAACTAGTCTAGGACAGGCTTAGGATTATTCATGTTCAAATTCCAGAAAACCATCACTCTAAAATGAACTGAAAATCATGTCTACTTCATCACTCATCCAACCGGTTAATCATCCATCACAAAATCAACATTTTTTCATTACTTAACTTCAACAATATTCATATGCAGCTAGCTTCCATCTTCTAGTATCATTTTATTAGCTTTGAGAAGTGATCTCTTACCTTTCTAAGATGAAGGCAAGCTATAACTCTCCTTCCTTTTCTTCCTTTCCCTTTCCTCCTCCTTGCTGCCAGTTCTTTTCTTCTTTCTCTTGCTGCTGAAAATCTCTCTCTCTCTTCTAGTCTTTCTTTTGTTTTCTCTTCCTCACTTCTCTATTTTTCTTTTCTTCTTGCTGCTCTCCCTCATGGCCGAAATCCTCCCCCTTGCTCCTATTTATAGAGCTTGCTCCCCTTGGTCTTATTTTGGACTTTATAAAAGATCTAGAGTGAATTGGCAATTTTTAGAAGTCTTGGGACTTCTCTAGGTTTTTCAAGAGAATTGTGGATTGCCCTAGAAGATTTTAGGGTCTTCTAGAAGTTTGAAGAAATTCATAAAACCTTTTTGGACTAATATATGATTAATCTTAATTAACTTTCCCTAATCTCACTTAGCTTAATTAAGCTTAATTAGAAGAAATCTACTATTGGTCAAATTTGGTCAACAATGTCATGCTTGTGGGCCACCTTTATTTAATTTTTGTGGGCCCCCTAAAATATCCTTGCATATAATATAATATAATTTGAGATATTTACAGCATTAGGTATAATATATATATATATATAATAATGGTAAGAATAATATAATAATTCAATATAATTATTGAATTTTTAATAATATTATAATTTAATATTGCCAAGATATTTTGTTATAAAATAATTATGGTTTTAGAATAATAGCAATAACGAAATAAAATAAAATATATCATTAATTCTTTTTTTATTTATTCTTATTTTTAAATAAGTCCACCCTACGCAAGTCCTTCATATAAGGCGGGTTATTACATTTTCACTCGAGGAATTGAGCTAGATCGTGCAAAGATTGTAGTGATTGAGAGACTACCTCCCCCAATGATAGTCAAGGATGTTCGGAGATTTTTGGGGCGCACAGGGTTTTATAGGCGTTTCATAAAAGACTTCTCTCTCATCTCTAAACCTTTGTGTGATTTATTAGTCAAGGATGTTTCCATCAACTTTGATGAGAGTTGTTTGCCGGCATTCTAAAGGTTGAAGGAGAAGCTCATCTCTGCACCTATTGTGACCACCCCGGATTGGAGCTAACCATTTGAGATTATGTGCGACGCTAGTGATGTAGTAGTTGGATCAGTGTTAGGTCAAAGACAAGACAAGGTATTTCAAGTCATTTATTATGCTAGTCATGTCTTGAATGTTGCTCAATGAAATTATACTACCATGGAAAAGGAATTATTGGCTATAGTTTTTGCATGTGACAAATTTAGATCTTATCTCATAGGATCACATGTTATAATTTACACTAATCATGCTACATTGAAGTGTGTGTTTACAAAACATGATGCAAAGCCTTAGCTTATTAGATGGATTCTGTTACTACAAGAGTTTGATTTGGAAATTCGAGATAAAAAGGGTTCCGAAAATATAGTGGCTAATCATCTTTCTAGGATGACTCAAGTCCATGAGGTGATACCTATTAACAAATCTTTTCCTGATGAGCATCTCTTTACACTAATAACATCTAGTACCCCCTAGTATGCAGACTTTGCAAACTACTTAGCCAGTAACATTCTTCCCTATGAGTTGAATTTTCAACAAAAGAAAAAATTTCTTTATGATGTTCAACAGTACTTTTGGGAAGATCATTTTCTATACAAAATTTGTGCTAATAATGTGATCCGGAGATGAATTCCTGAGGTCGAAATGCATGAAATACTTTATCATTGCCACACTGGAGAGGTTGGAGGACATTTTGTTCCTACAAGAATAGCAGCTATGATATTGCAATCTGGATTTTATTGGTCCACTTTGTATAAGGATTGTTATAACTTTGTTCGTCCTTGTGATATGTGCTAATAGAGCGGAAACATATCTAAACGAAATGAGATACCTCTAACAAATAATTTTGTGGTAGAACTGTTTGATGTTTGGGGCATAGACTTCATGGGCCCATTCCCTAAATCATTTTCCAATGAATACATCATGATGGTTGTTGAGTATGTTTCCAAATGGGTAGGAGCTACTGCTACATCTACCAATGATGCTAAAGTGGTGGTAAAATTTCCTTAACAAAATATTTTTAGTCATTTTGGTACATCCAGTGATACAACTTCTTGTGTGGCTTTTCTTGGTGTTGTGAGTGTTTTTGATGGCTGTGTGTTCAGTCAAGCAAATAGAACCCAAAACAGAGATTTCTTCTTATGACAAAGGATAAAGTAACCTAACTACCTACACTCCTTCAAACCCTTGAAGAACAAAGCCTCAAAGACCCTCAAGATGAGTAGAAAGTTCTACTATATTTTCACCCTAATATCCTTGAAGCAACAAAGGTAAGAAAAAATAAATAGAATAGAGAAGATAGGCATCCAAATATTGAATTTCAAACAATCTTTAGAAGAACAACGCAACTAAGACCCATTCAAAGAAGACAACATTGGATTATCCAAAAGATTTAGAGACTTTTACAAAAGGAGTACTAACCCTTAAGCTTGGTCTTGAACAAGATGAACAAGGAGGCTAGGACCTCTCAAGATTCTCTCCCAAATTTGAATTAAAGTGAAGTGTGTTGTCTTGTCAAATCAATAAAAGTGCTATTTATACTATCCTAACCCTAACTAAGTAATCCTTGAGGTTTAATTATAGTTTAGGGTCAAAATAAGTCTTTACAAACACTTAAAAGTGAAGAAAGGCGAAGAAAAGCATTAAAATGTGGAGCAATCGGCGGTGGCCCCGGGGAATGCCGGCGCCGGTTTGGGACATCAAGCCAGTGCCGGTTTGGTTCTATCTTTGGCCGGTTCTCATTTGCTTGAGTGTTAGTTTTGGACAGAATGGAACTAGCGCCGATTTGACTGCATGGAGTCGACGCCGGTTGTCCTCTAGAAGCCTCCCTTGTCAAATTTCATCCGCATTTGCTGACGGCTTAAGTTCTTGTTGGGGTCCTTCGCGGATGGCCATTAACATGAACTATTGGCTTGCTTCCTCAACCCTCCAATCCTCCTTCATCCTTAAGCATTGTTTGATGATCAATTGAAAATCATCTTGAAGCTTCTTGGTCCTCGCTCTAGTCATCGGCCCTTATCCACCATGATGAAGTGGAGTCTCATCATCTCCCCCTCCTTGAAAAGGATTCGTCTTCGAATCATTGCCATCACATACATCAAAAGGAGAGAGGTCACTAACATTAAAGGTGGCACTAACATGATACTCGCCCGGTAGATCTATCTTGTAAGCATTATCTCCAACTTTGGCAAGAACTTGAAATGGTCCATCCCCTATGGATCAAGTTTACTTCGGCGTTGCGAGGGAATCTCTCCTTGCGAAAGTGCACCCATACCCAATCGCCCGGCTCAAAAGACACCTTTTTCCTTCCTTGATTGCGCTTATGGGCGATCTCTTCGTTGTATTTTGCAATGGTTTCCTTCACCTTCTCATGGAGTGCCTTTACCATTTTTGCCTTCTTAGCTCCTTTAAGGTTCAACCATTCACCTATAGGTAAAGGAACCAAATCTAAAGGAGTTAAAGAATTCAATGTTGGATTGTATGCCCTCTTAGACTAGGTTTCTGATGTAAAATCGAATTATTTAATAAAATGATTTATTTTCAGAAATTGTTTATGAATTTATTTTTTGTTTGTGCACGATTTTCATTTGGAACAGACCCATTGTGTTTATATAAGTGATCCATGTGAATGGTGGTCTTTCACGATAAGGTATGGATCACGGGTTATTTAACACATAAACATTTGTTCTTAACCTATTGATGAGACTGGGAACCTCATCATGTTTAGGTTATTATGTTATGAATTCCAAATGGGGAATGGCTTACCTTTAGCCAGTGGGTAGTCCACTCACTTCATGACATAAGCGTATTTCGAATACGTAGAACAGGACTTGTAGTAGTGGTTTCTCAAAGTACTACATGGTAGAAACCTAGACTACTACCGCTACAGTGTGGACTAGTACTCTACGACTTGAGTATGAGTTGGTGGTCTAGCGAAGCTGGAAGCATATACTTTGATTTGCTGTAGTTGAGGTTCTATCATAGGGCCAATATACTTGCATGTTGGGTATGTGTGACTAGTTAGTTAAGACAGAGACTTATACAAGATAGTTTCACGCACTATATCACCCCTTGTGGTTGTCCGAATGGTCTAAATTATCCAGGGCCCTGGGAAACATGACTTGGATGTTTGCTTTAGGGTAGCTCCCTTGGAAAGCGGAAACACTCCAGGAAGTCGTGGATCATTGGACTAGAAGCTTAAGGATGGTAGATGTCATTTAGGAGGGTGTTAGTACACTTCTTCCTCTCTAAGTGTACGGTGATGTGTAGAGGGGTATTTTAGTCATTTCACCTGTAGGTCGGAGACTTTGCGAATGCAGCATTGTCCTTGGGGTCAATATTTCCTTATGGTGATATTAGGAAATATTTAAAATGCAAAATACAGCTATTTATATAGGAGGGGTATTTTGGTCATTTTAGCAGCCAAGGCGATGTGTCTTTTTGGTCCTCGGAATAGCCCGTAAGTCCTAACTATTTTGGGTTGAGGAATTGGTCTCAGTTGAAGAGGATTTTATTTTATTTTATTTTATTCAGGAAGTCTAATTTATTATTGGACTAGAATAAAATAAATAAATAAATAAAATAGGAGTTGAGAGAAATTAATCATCTAGTTTATTTGGTTAATTAATTATTCGGGGCCTAGGTCCGAGTATGAATAATTAAGAAATTAACCCGGGCTTAAACTAGGGGAAATAATTAATGTTTAATTATTTATTGGGTTATTTATACAGGCCCAAGAAATAAATAATTAAAGATTAATTATTATGGTTCGTTTGGGCTCATTAATTATTTATTGGGTTACTTATGTAAGCCCAGAAAATAAATAATTAATATTTATTATTTTGGGCCTTTTTGGGTCCAAGAAAAATAATAGATATTTATCTGGCCCAATAGCTTGGACCTTAGGATTTTTTTCCAGATACGGTTAAGAGGAGTTTAAGGTTAGGCCAAACTAATTCTCAGGATAACATCCGGGTGTTTTGAAATCCCGGGGATATGTTTATCAGATAATGAGAGACCTAATTTTTGGCTAACTTATAAAAAAACTATTTGAAAAGGAAAAAACCCTAATTCTTTCCCAAGCAACAAGACTCTCACGTCTCTCCTCTTGCTCTCTCGGTTTTCTTCTTCTTGTTTTTCCCTTGTTCTTTGCTAACCAAGAGCGAGCGAACCAAGGAGAATTGAGACCGTTTCTCTTTCCCATTTTGTTCACCAACTAGAGGTTAGGCTGAGGAATATCCCGAGAGCTGGAGAGCTAAGCGTTAATGCAAACAAGGCGAAGTCGAAGGCTAGCGGGTGTTTAACCGGAAGCTCCTTCAAGTGTGCAAAGCGAGGAGATTCCAGCCGTTCAATCTGTTCCTACGCAACCTAGGAGGGTTAAGGAACGCAAAGGTATGATCTTCACGCTTCCGCATGGCCTTTATGGCTCGCGTTTTATTTTTCTCCAATTTTTTTTAACTTACGGTGCATGCCCCTGTTTCTGCGTTTTCCATCAAAGTGGTATCAGAGACACTGGTTTTGATCAATATAGGGAGCATGGTAGTTAATAAAATGGAGAAGATGATTATACCTGTGATCCTTCGCTGTTTTGGTATGGGATAGATGGTTTTGTAAGCTTCACCGTTGAAGCATAGGAGCTCTCTGTAAATTTTTGGCTTTGATGTTTTAATCGTGTAAACCCAATTTTAATGGGTATAGGCAGTTGTGGTTATGTTTTGGATGAGTTTTTATGAGTAAAAATGTCCAAAGAAGCCAAAGAAGACAGAGAAAAATCGAAGAAAAAATGCTCTGCAAGTCGCGCGCGAAACAGAAGAAAAAACGAAGAAGATGCACTGTTCCTAAGCCGTTGAAGCCGAGCCGAGCCTCGAGCCGAGCCGCCACTGTTTCTGTGTGAAGAGCCGTGTCGCACGAGCCGAGACTGTAGCATTCCAAGCCGAATTCATTTTGAATGTTGAATTTGAATTGCAATTGATTCCGGGTCGGGCAGCGAATCCGGTAAAACACGCGGGTCGCGTGCAGAGGAGAAGCGGTTCGGGCGCGGTTCACGGGCGGGCGGGTCACGGCTTGGTGGATTGGAAGCTTCAGGAGATCTGGTGCGGCTGGTTCACAACGGCCGCAGTAGACCACAGGCCAAAGGGGCCTGGATCCGGTGCGGCCCGGTGCAGTGGACCTCCAGTCAAATTTTTTTTTTTCATTTTTCGTTTTGGGTCCTATACCAGGCGAAGTTAATATTTTTGCAATATTTATATTCTTGGAATATATTTGCATGAAAAATATTAGTAAGGGATTTTAGGATTAAACAAGGTCATTAATTAATTAATTAATGTGTTTAATTCTATTATTTGGGTACTTAGGTTTAAAAAAATAGAAAAGCATGAAAACGTTTATTGTTTTCTAGCATGCTATTTTTTATGTACCTATGTGTGCTTTTTCTCAAAGACCAAAGTCTTTGGGAACCTTTTGTTTTGGCAAGGAAAAATATTTTTCTTTAAAAACTAAATGGTTATTTTAATTGGTACAAAAATTAATCCTTAAATATTTTCTCAAATGATTTAATCCTTGACATAGAAAATATATTAGATTTAGATATTTTTGTAAATTAAAATGGAGAGCCATTTTATTTTGTTTTGGACTAGAAAAATAATTTTGTCAAATAAGTTTAAGACCAAAGTCTCTAAAAAGTTTTAATTGGAAAATTTTTGAAATCATTAAGTTTTAACTTAAATAAAATTAGTCCATGGAGGAAATCTCTCAAAGGATATAAGCCTTGACATAGAGATTTTATTGGACTTAGATATTTTATTTTTGAGTTAAGAAAAACTTAATTGAAATTTCAAAAGGATATTTTTCAGAAAAACTTTACTTTAAAAGACTAAGTGGGAGAGGGGTTCCAACGGCCCCACGGCTTCCATCACGGTCCTCATTAGAGATCGTGGATCCCCTCGCGTCACCCTGTGAGTGAACCCGTATAGGATGGGGATACCATAAGGATCCAGATCTAATGGAAGGATGTAAATAATAACCCGGGGCACGTACTATGACCGGCCAGCCCACGTTGGAGGTTATAGTGCGAGGTATGTCCATAGGAAATGAGAGGAAACGGCCATCCCACGATGGAGTTATCCTCTAGATCATTACCTAGAAGGGAAATTAATTTGTGGTGGTTAATACACAGCTTAGGAAACTGTTAATCTTCCCAAGAAGCTATGTCAGTTTTCTTAAGAGCCAAATTATTTTCAGTGCACAAATTTTATTTTGTTTTCGCAAACTAATTTCTTTCTTTTATTTTCGATTTTCAGAAATGGTGGGAGGTTCTTTTAGTCCATTGGCCGTTATTCTCAGGGAGAATAAGTTAACGGGTCCAAACTATGTGGATTGGAAAAGGAACCTGGACATAATACTCACAGCCGAAGAGTATAAGTATATCCTTTATGAAACACCTCCCGTTATCGGGGAAGGTTCCACCGCTGAAAGCGAGAGGCTGAAAAGGCATGGAAGAAAGGCGACGAAATGGCACATTGCTATATGTTAGCTTCCATGTCTAATGTGCTCCGATCAAAACACGAGCACATGGCTTACGCATATGACATAAGTCAATCATTGGCAACTATGTTCGCGAGACAAGAGCCGGCCCGCAAGGCGGGAGGCTCTTCGAACTATTGTGAACACTAAGATGGGTCGAGGAGCATCGGTCCGAGAGCATATGCTCAAGATGATTGTTGCTTTCGAGGAGGGAGAAATCTTAGGAGGCTGTCATTGACCCAGAGAGCCATGTGGACATGGTTCTCGAATCTCTCTGGAGCTCTTTCACTCGGTTCAAGTTAAACTATAACATGAACAAGTTGAACATGAGTTTGGTGAGCCGATGAAGGAGCTCCGGATGGCGGAGAAGGTCATGAAGCCGCAATCTAAGGCCATAATTGCTAAGGCCTCTTCTTCAAGAAGCCGGGCCTAAGCCCGGAAAGTTCAAGAGGAAGAAGGGGAATGCGGCAGCCCGGCCAAGAACCAGCCCAAGGACAAACCAAAGGGCAAGTGCTTCAAGTGTGAAAAGAAGGGACACTTTGGAAAAAGAGTGTCCGAGATCTTCGAGGCCAAGAAAAACCCCACGGGTAATGTTTACTATGTAGAGTCCATATCAATGGTAGGATCAACTTCCACTTGGATTGTTGATTCAGGAGCCACTGATCATATCTGTAACTCCTTGCAGGGGTTTAGGAAGATCAAAAGACTGGCGAACAAGGGCTTCGAGTGGGTAATGGAGCACAAGTCTGGGCTCTTGGAGTGGGAGAGCTGGATCTTATTTTTGAATGTAATAAGATAGTGGTTTTAAAAGACATTTTATATGTACCTGGTTTTCATCAGAATTTAATTTTAGTTGCAAAACTTATTAATCAAGGATATTCTGTATCTTTCCATTATGGTATTTCTATCAGTAGAGATGGAGAAATTTTATGTACTGGGCACATGTATGGAAATTTGTTCTTTTTAAACCCTATTAACAAACAATCAAATAACGCTCAGTCTGAACCTTTAACTAAGAAGAGAAAGACCAATATCAATGATTCATACCTTTGGCATCTGAGGTTGGGTCATATTAACTCGACCAGGATTCAGAAGCTAATCCATGATGGGCCTTTGGGCTCATTGAGATTGGAAAGTGGGCCTTAGTGTGAATCCTGCCTGATGGGAAAAATGACCAAAAGGTCTTTTACACCAAAGGCGGATAGAGCCAAGGAGGTGTTGAGTCTTGTTCACACTGATGTGTGTGGTCCTTTGTCTACACCAGCTAGAGGAGGTTTTGAGTACTTCATCACGTTCACGGATGATTGGAAAGTGGGCCTCAGTGTGAATCCTGCCTGATGGGAAAAATGACCAAAAGGTCTTTTACACCAAAGGCGGATAGAGCTAAGAAGGTGTTGAGTCTTGTTCACACTGATGTGTGTGGTTCTTTGTCTACACCAGCTAGAGGAGGTTTTGAGTACTTCATCACGTTCACGGATGATTGTACGAGGTATGGTTACATTTACCTAATGAGACGTAAGTCGACTCTTTTGACAAGTTCAAAGAGTTTAAGGTCTGAAGTGGAGCGTCGGACGAGTAAATTAATCAAAACCTTACGATCGGATCGTGGTGGAGAGTACCTCCTAGGTGAATTCAAAGACTACATGGTACATCATGGGATAGTATCCCGCTCTTTGCACGGAACCCCCGATGAGAACGAGTAGGCGAGAGAAGGAACAGGACGTTGATGGAAATGGTCCGAAGCATGATGTCTCATGCTACTCTTCCGGTATCCTTCCGGGGATATGCCCTGGAAACAGCGGCATATATTCCGAACTTGGTGCCTTCCAAGTCGGTACCTAAGACTCCTATGAGATGTGGATCAGGCGTAAGCGAAGTCCGAATCATCTTAGGATTTGGGGATGTCCGACTTATGTCTCGATCAAGGAGACAAGTTGGAACCAAGATCGAAATTATGCTATTTTTTGGGTATCCAAAAGGGACAAAAGGAGGCTACTTTTATCATCCTAAGGAGCAGAAGGTACTAGTCAGTACCAATGCTAGATACTTGGAAGATGATCAAAGTATTTCCACTAAAGATTCAACAAGGTTGGAACTTCAGGAGAAGTTATCTACGGAATCAACTTCTTCTGACCCGATTCTGGAACAAGAAGAGGCATAGCCTCAAGAGCCTATGCAAATAGAGCATCGTCGTAGTGGGAGAGTGTCTAGGGTTCTGGATAGATGGACTGGAGAAGCTTTTGAGCTGGTCTCCGACCATCAGGAACAAGACCCCGCTAGATACGAGGAGGCTATTGCTATGACAATGAAAATCTGTGGCATGAAGCAATGAAAACCGAGATTGAGTCTATGTACCTCAATCAGGTTTGGGATCTTGTAGCTTCACCTGAAGGGATAAAACCCATTAGGTGCAAGTGGGTATACAAGAGAAAGGGAGGAGCGGATGGGAAGGTGGAAACCTTCAAAGCTAGGCTTGTGGCGAAAGGGTATACTCAGAAAGAGGGTATCGACTATGAGGAAACTTTTTCCCCGGTAGCCATGCTTAAATCCATCCACATCCTCCTTGCCATCGCCTGTCACTATGACTACGAGATATGGCAAATGATGTCAAGATGGCATTCTTGAATGGCCATCTTAGCGAAGACATCTATATGTCCCAACCGGAAGGCTTCATTGCTGAAGGCCAGGAACACATGGTTTGCAAGCTTAAGAAGTCCATTTATGGACTTAAGCAGGCATCAAGAGCATGGAACATTCGTTTTGATGAGACTGTAAAGTCTTATGGTTTTATTCAAAACGAAGATGAACCATGCGTGTACAGGAAACTTGAAGGCATCAATGTGGTTTTTCTTGTCCTGTATGTGGATGACATTCTACTCATTGGAAATGATGTAGGGACATTGTCATCTACAAAGGTTTGGTTGTCTAGTCAATTCAGTATGAAGGACTTGGGAGAAGCCAGCTACATTCTCGGGATTAGGCTTCTTAGAAATAGGAAGCAGAGAATGTTAGGATTATCCAAAACGACATACATTGAGAAGATGCTGGCCAAGTACTGACATGGACTCATGCAAGGGAGCTCTAATCCCTTCCGGACATGGGTTGTCATTTTCTTCGAAGAGCTTGTCCTAAGTCTCAAGAAGAAAAGGACAGAATGAGTAGGATTCCTACGCTTCGGGTGTGGGAAGTCTCATGTACGCCATCTTGTGTACTAGGCCGGATATACGCTTTGCCAGTTGGCTTAGTTAGCGAGATATTAGTCAAACTCGGGGGAAGGTTCATTGGCAAGGCTGTAAAGCATATTCTCAAGTACCTCAAGGGAACGAGAGATTATATGCTTGGTTTACGAGGATCGATGATTTGGTTCCTACGGGATACACGAGACTCGGACTTCTAGGCGAATAAGGATGAGAGAAAATCCACTAGTGGATATGTCTTCACCTTGTGCGGAGGAGCAATTTCATGGAGGAGTATCAAGCAATCTTGTATTGCTGACTTAACCATGGAAGGCGAGTATGTGGCGGCTTCGGAAGCGTCCAAGGAAGCGGTCGGCTCCGGAAGTTTCTTTCGGAACTTGGAGTCGTACCACATATGGACAGAGCCGGTTGTGATGTATTGCGACAACACTTGGAGCGATGTCGCAATCTAAGGAGCCTCGGAACCACAAGAAGGGAAACATATCGAGAGGAAGTACCACGATACGGGATTTCATCCGAGAGACGGGAAGTCGTGGTGGAGCATATTACCTCGAGAAAACAATCTAGCGAGACCCATTCACCAAGCCTTTGGGTGAGAGAGTCTTCAAGAGACACTTAGACGCCATAGGGGTGGGCACCTATGAACTTACCTAGTCTTAGAGTGCAAGTGGGAGATTGTTGGATTGTATGCCCTCTTAGACTAGGTTTACGATGTAAAATCGAATTATTTAATGAAAGAATTTATTTTCGAGAAATTGTTTGTGAATTTACTTTTTGTTTGTGCACGATTTTCGTTTGGAGCAGGACCCATTGTGTTTAAATAAGTGATCCATGTGAATGGTGGTCTTTCACGATAAGGTATGGATCACGGGTTATTTAACACATAAACATTTGTTCTTAACCTATTGATGAGGCTGGGAACCTCATCATGTTTAGGTTATTATGTTATGAATTCCAAACGGGGAATGGCTTACCTTTAGCCAGTGGGTAGTCCACTCACTTCATGACATAAGCGTATTTCGAATACGTAGAACAGGACCTGTAGTAGTGGTTTCTCAAAGTACTATATGGTAGAAACCTAGACTACTACCGCTACGAGCGTGGACTAGTACTCTACGACTTGAGTATGAGTTGGTGGTCTAGCGAAGGCTGGAAGCATATACTTTGATTTGCTTGTAGTTGAGGTTCTATCATAGGGCCAATATACTTGCATGTTGGGTATGTGTGACTAGTTAGTTAAGACAGACTTATACAAGATAGTTTCTGCACTATATCGCCCCTTGTGGTTGTCAGAATGGTCTAAATTATCCAGGGCCCTGGGAAACATGACTTGGATGTTTGCTTTAGGGTAGCTCCCTTGGAAAGCGGAAACACTCCAGGAAGTCGTGGATCATTGGACTAGAAGCCTAAGGATGGTAGATGTCATTTAGGAGGGTGTTAGTACACTTCTTTCTCTCTAAGTGTACGGCGATGTGTAGAGGGGTATTTTAGTCATTTCACCTGTAGGTCGGAGACTTTGCGAATGCGAGCATTGTCCTTGGGGTCAATATTTCCTTATGGTGATATTAGGAAATATTTAAAATGCAAAATACAGCTATTTATATAGCGGGGGTATTTTGGTCATTTTAGCGACCAAGGCGATGTGTCTTTTTGGTCCTCGGAATAGCCAGTAAGTCCTAACTATTTTGGGTTGAGGAATTGGTCTCGGTTGAAGAGGATTTTATTTTATTTTATTTTATTTTATTTTATTCGGGAAGTCTAATTTATTATTGGATTGGAATAAAATAAATAAATAAATAAAATAGGAGTTGAGAGAAATTAATTATCTAGTTTATTTGGTTAATTAATTATTCGGGGCCTAGGTCAGTATGAATAATTAAGAAATTAACTCGGGCTTAAACTAGGGGAAATAATTAATGTTTAATTATTTATTGGGTTATTTATACAGGCCCAAGAAATAAATAATTAAAGATTAATTATTATGGTTCGTTTGGGCTCATTAATTATTTATTGGGTTACTTATGTAAGCCCAGAAAATAAAAAATTAATATTTATTATTTTGGGCCTTTTGGGTCAAAGAAAAATAATTGATATTTATCTGGCCCAATAGCTTGGACCTTAGGATTTTTTTCCAAATACGGTTAAGAGGAGTTTAAGGTTAGGCCAAACTGATTCTCAGGATAACATCCGGGTGTTTTGAAATCCCGGGGATATTTTTATCAGATAATGAGAGACCTAATTTTTGGCTAACTTATAAAACAACTATTTGAAAAGGAAAAAACCCTAATTCTTTCCTAAGCAACAAGACTCTCACGTCTCTCCTCTTGCTCTCTCGGTTTTCTTCTTCTTGTTTTTCCCTTGTTCTTTGCTAACCAAGAGCGAGCGAACCAAGGAGAATTGAGATCGTTTCTCTTTCCCATTGTGTTCACCAACTAGAGGTTAGGCTGAGGAATATCCCGAGAGCTGGAGAGCTAAGCGTTAATGCAAACAAGGCGAAGTCGAAGGCTAGCGGGTGTTCAACCGGAAGCTCCTTCAAGTGTGCAAAACGAGGCGATTCCAGCCGTTCAATCTGTTCCTACTCAACCTAGGAGGGTTAAGGAACGCAAAGGTATGATCTTCACGCTTCCGCATGGCCTTTATGGCTCACGCTTTATTTTTCTCCAATTTTTTTTAACTTACGGTGCATGCCCCTGTTTCTGCGTTTTCCATCATTAAAACCATATACAATTTCAAAAGGAGAATAAGAAGTGGTAGAGTGAATAGCCCTATTGTATGCAAACTTAATGTGAGGTAAGCACTCCTCCCAATTCTTCATGTTCTTCTTGATTATAGCCTGCAAGAGTTGGGTGAGTGTGCGATTGACCACCTCTGTTTGTCCGTCCGTTTGGGGATGACAAGCTGTGGAAAATAAAAAGTTAGTTCTAAGTTTGTTGCATAAAACTCTCGAAAAGTGGCTAAGGAATTTTGTATCCCTATCCGAGACAATAGTCCTTGGAATCCCGCGCATTCTCACCACTTCCTTAAATAATAAATCTGCAATATACGACGCATCATTAGTCTTGGAACAAGCTACAAAATGAGCCATTTTGGAAAATCTGTCAACAATCACAAATATAGAATCCTTGCCCCCCTTGGACCTAGGCAATCCTAAAATGAAGTCCATTGATATATCAACCCAAGGCACATTAGGTGTGGGCAAAGGAGTATAAAGACCATGTAGAAGAGCTTTAGACTTAGCTCGCCTACAAGTAATGCATTGAGAACAATGTCTCTCCACATCCTTTTTCATTTTTGGCCAAAAGAAATGTTTCTTAAGGATGCCTAAGGTTTTGGCAACACCAAAATGCCTCATTAGTCCCCCACTATGGGCTTCCTGAACTAGCAACACCCTAATGGAACCCTTTGGCACAGAAAGCCTTGCCTCCCGAAACAAGAAACCATCATGCCTATAATATTTAGCAAATGCACCTTTCTCACAAGCATGAAAAATATCCCCAAACTCCTCATCATCAACATACAAATCTTTCACAAATTCAAAACCAAGAAGTTTAGTATCTAAAAAGTTGAGGAGTGCATACCTTCAAGATAGTGTATCCGCTACCACATTTTCCTTACCCTTCTTGTGTTGAATGACATATGGGAATGTCCCAAAAAACTCCATCCACCTTGCATGCCTTTTGTTCAAATTTTGTTGGCTCTTGAGGTGTTTAAGGGTCTCATGATCGGTATGAATGACAAACTCTCTTGGCAAAAGGTAGTGTTGACAATACTCTAAAGTCCTCACTAAAGCAAAAAGCTCTTTGTCATAGGTAGAATAGTTAAGAGTTGCCCCGGACAATTTTTCACTAAAGTATGCAATAGATTTTCTATCTTGGGTCAAGACCGCACCTATTCCCACCCCACTTGCATCACACTCTATCTCAAAAGCCTTTTCAAAATTAGGAAGAATAAGAATGAGAGCTTGGCTTAATTTATCTTTGAGGGTTTGAAAGGCTTGTTGTTGGGCTTCTTCCCACCTAAATCCCACCTTTTTCTTTACCACTTCGGTTAGAGGGGCTGCTAGAGTGCTAAAATTTTGGATAAACCTCCTATAGAAGCTAGCTAGCCCATGGAAACTATGGACCTGGGTAAGGGTGGTAGGGGTTGGCCAATCTTGGATGGCTTTCACTTTTACCTCATCAACCTCAATCCCTTTGGCACTCACAACATACCCAAGGAATGTAATCCTTTCCAAACAAAATGAGCATTTCTCAATATTAGCATACAATCTCTTCCTTCGGAGGGCAAAAAGCACACTTTGAACATGATTTAAATGGTCCACATATGATTTGCTATAAATTAATATATCATCAAAGTACACAACAACAAATTTCCCAATGAATTCCCTCAAAACATAGTACATTAATCGCATAAAAGTACTAGGAGCATTGGACAACCCAAAGGGCATGACAAGCCATTCATACAACCCTTGTTTAGTTTTAAAAGTTGTTTTCCATTCATCCCCTTCCCTTATTCTAATTTGGTGTTAACCGGATTTCAAATCAATTTTTGAAAAAATGCATGCACCAAATAGCTCATCAAGCAAGTCATCTAGCCTAGGAATGGGATAGCGGTATTTTACCATTTTGTTGTTGATAGCACGACAATCCACACACATACGCCATCTCCCATTCTTTTTTTGTTACCAAGAGAACCGGAACCGCACAGGGGCTTAGGCTCTCTTTCACATGTCCCTTCTCAAGCAATGCCTCCACTTGCTTTTGCAATTCCTTAGATTCCTCCGGATTGCTTCTATATGCCGGTCGGTTGGGGATGACGGCTCCGGGCACAAAGTCGATTTGATGCTCAATTCCTCTCAATGGTGGTAGTCCTCCGGGTACCTCATTTGGGAAAACGTCTTCAAACTCTTGAAGGATAGCTGCAATTTCATGAGGCAAAGACAATGTGGAATCGTTAGTAGAAACATAAGAACATTTGCATAAAAGAAAAATAACCGGTTCCCTAGCTTCTATAACCTCTATGACCTCACTCTCTTTTGCAAAGAAATTCACTCTCTTTTTACCCCCTCCCTTATTCTTGCTCACTCCTATCCTTAACTGTCAATGGCATTTGTTTGTTATTCTCTCTCTCAATTCTTTTTCTTGCCTCTCTTTTTCCCTCCTCTCAATTTCTTGCTTTTTCTTAACTTCTTGCGCTCCCTTCTTCTTCTCTTTTTCCTTCATGATTCTTTGGTCTTTGCTCACCTCACTAGGGGCCATGGGGGTGAGGGTGAACTTAGTTCCCTCTTCGAGTAGGGAATAAGTATTCTTTCTCCCATCATGTTTTACATGCCTATCATATTGCCAAGGCCTCTCTAGTAGTAAGTAACCCGCTTGCATGGGTACTACATCATAGAGCACTTCATCCTTATACTTCCCCATTTCAAAAGATACCAATACATGCTTGTTTACTCTTATTTCCCCACTATCATTCAACCATTGTAGTTTGTAGGGCTTGGGATGTCTAATCCAACTCATGTCCAATTCTTCAACCAAATCTTCACTAATCACGTTAATGCAGCTCCCACTATCTAAATGACACTACAAGGGGTCTTGTTGACCAAACACCTAGTGTAGAAAATATTCTCTCTTTGTTGGTGGTATTGATCCTTAATGGCTTGTGAACTCAAAGACCTTCTAGTGACTCCCACCAAAGAGTATTCTTGTCCAACAACTTCCCCCTCATCACTCTCCTTATCTTCATTTCCCTCTTGGTCTCCTCGGTATCTTTCTCCCTCTTCCTCTTCGTCGGTAGAGACCTCACCATAGGGATTAGTATACATTGCTCTCTTGCTTGGGCACTCATGGGAAGTGTGTCCATATCCAAGGCACTTAAAGCATTTGATATCTCTATTCCTTTGTGGCCTCTCTATGGCTTTCCCCTTATCCTTGTTCCATCATTCCCTAGGTTTCCTTTCTTCCCTAGGTTTCCAAGCTTCCCTAGGTTTGTTGAAGTCCCTTTGAAATGGCTTGGGGGCTTCATCCTTCTTAGTTGGCACCTTGCTAGTTGTGTTAGGGTTTGGAAGTGTTGGTCTAGTAAATTCCTTTCTCTTTAATTGCCTTTCAATCTTCATGGCGGCATGTACCATATCATCCAATCGATCATAGGGGTGCAATTCCACCAAATTGGCAATCTCCTTATTTAATCCTCCCAAAAGCCTTGCTCTTGTTGTTCTAGGATCTTCATGGATTTGAGCTCTCATCAACATAACTTCCATCTCCTTATGATAATCTTCCACACTTTTGTTCCCTTGCTTAAGTGATTGGAGCCTTTGGTAGAGATCATTATAGTAATGGTGTGGTATAAACCTTGCTCTCATCATATCTTTCAATAAATTCCAACTTGCCATGGTTTCCACTCCCATTTGCCTCATTTGAGCACTAACTTGCTCCTACCAAACCAAAGCATACTCCGAGAAACCCAAAATAGCCAACCTCACTTTTGACCTCTCATTATAAGTATGGCTTTCTAGGAATATCTCCATCTTGCTTTCCCACTCAAAATAAGCTTCGGGGTCACTCTTGCCATAGAATGTGGGCACTTTCAATTTAATATAACTCAACTACCTTTCCACATCATTTTCTTCTCTCCTTCCTCCTCTATTACCCCATCCTCTAAGTTGTTCCCCAAAGGCCTCAACATGTTCTCCTTCATACCACTCATCGACCCCCTCAAATTCTCTTTCTAGCCCCCTTAGATTGATTTTTCCATTCCTTCTTTGTCCTCTACCTCGTCCTCCTCTCATTCCATGAACTCCCCCTCTCACAGGAGCTTGTTGGAATACCCCAATTAAATGTTTGTTCCATTCTTCCCCTTGTCAGGCATGTAATGGAGGAGTGTGGGCATCACCATCCCTCATTCTAGGGCTAGGTGCTTCAAATCGTTCTTGGCCCCTCCTTTATGCAACGGTAGAAGATTAGCCAAGATGGTTTATCAACTCCCTTGTCAGATTTTGAAATTTGCTTTGCATAGTCCTCATCATGGCTTGCAAGTCCTCACGCAATCCCCTGGCATCAATGGATTCTTCTTGAGGTCTACTAGGTCCACTTGTGTTAGGCCTAGAGATCTCTTGTTCATGGGCTATGGTGGTAGAGTATTTACTTATCTATACCTGCAAAACAAGAGATCAGAAAGAAAAATCGATCCTTACTGCACTTCCTTGCGTGTTGGCTCTCAAGGTTGATCACTCCACCCTCGTGTTTACTCTCTTAGGCTTTTTTTTTTTTTTTTTAATAATATGCTCTCCCTCTTGCCTTTTTCTCAACACTCAAGCCTTCTTATTCAATCATAATTCTTCCCAATAGCTGAAGATTTAGTCTAGCTAAGTGCATCACATAAATCAAAAGGAATTTCCAAATAGTGGGTCTTAGGGGAATTTCAACAAACACTTGTTGGGCACCTCCAATCAATCAAGTTTTAAGCCAAGAATTTCAAGAAAAATGGACTCAATCAACTCAAGAGCAAGCAATAGATGCAAAAGAACACTTATAAGCAAGAAACAAACAAAAATAATCAAGAACAAAGAAAACTAGAACAACTAGAACTATGATGATGAAAAACAAGATGATCACAAAGGTGCAATAGAAAATTTGAGTTCAATAGACATGGAATTTAATAATTTAGTGATATACTAAGCCACAAAATCTTAAGGCATAAAAATCAAGAATCAAAGTTCCCAACTATAGCAAAAAACACTCTCATGGAACATTTATTGGTCCACTTTGTATAAGGATTGTTATAACTTTGTTCGTCCTTGTGATATGTGCTAATAGAGCGGAAACATATCTAAACAAAATGAGATACCTCTAACAACTATTTTTATGGTAGAACTGTTTGATGATTGGGGCATAGACTTCATGGGCCCATTCCCTAAAACATTTTCTAATGAATACATCTTAGTGGTTGTTGAATATATTTCCAAATGGGTAGGAGCTACTGCTACATCTACCAATGATGCTAAAGTGGTGGTAAAATTTCCTTAACGAAATATTTTTAGTCATTTTGGTACATCCAGTGATACGACTTCTTGTGTGGCTTTTCTTGGTGTTGTGGGTGTTTTTGGTGGTTGTGTGTTCAGTCAAGCAAATGGAACCCAAAACAAAGATTTCTTTTTATGACAAAGGATAAAGTAACCTAACTACCTACACTCCTTCAAACCCTTGAAGAACAAAGCCTCAAAGACCCTCAAGATGAGTAGAAAGTTCTACTATATTCTCACCCTAATATCCTTGAAGCAACAAAGGCAAGCAAGAACAAATAGAATAGAGAAGATAGGCACCCAAATATTGAATTTCAAACAAACCTTAGAAGAACAACGCAACTAAGACCCATTTAAAGAAGATAACATTGGATTATCCAAAAGATTTAGAGACTCTTACAAAAGGAGGACTAACTCTTAAGCTTGGTCTTAAACAAGATGAACAAGGAGGCTAGGGCCTCTCAAGATTCTCTCTCAAATTTGAATTAAAGTGAAGTGTGTTGTCTTGTCAAATCAACAAATGTTCTATTTATACTATCCTAACCCTAACTAAATAATCCCTGAGGTTTAATTACAGTATAGGGTCAAAATAAGTCTTTACAAACACTTAAAATTGAAGAAAGGTGCAGAAAAGCATTAAAACGCGGAGCAATCAGCGGTGGCCCGGGAAAGCCGGCACCGGTTTGGTTACGTCTTCGGCCGATTCTTGTTTACTTGAGTGTTGGTTTTGGACAGAAAGGAACTAGCGCTGATTTGGCTGCATGGAGCCGGCGCCGGTTGTCCTCTGGAAGCCTCCCTTGTTAAATTTCATCCCCTTTTGCTGACAACTTAAGTTCTTGTTGGGGTCCTTCGCGGATGGCCATCAACACGAACTCTTGGCTTGCTTCCTTAACCCTCCAATCCTCCTTCATCCTCAAGCATTATTTGATGATCAATTGAAAATCATCTTAAAGCTTCTTGGTCCTCGCTCTAGTCATCGGTCCTTATCCACCATGATGAAGTGGAGTCTCATCACCCAGAGCACTGATTTGTGATGAAGGCACCCACTACATCAATAAGCAAATGGAAAAATTATTGAAAAAGTACGGAGTCACTCATCGGTTAGCCACCCCATACCATCCTCAAACAAGTGGTCAAGTAGAGGTGTCTAACAGGAAAATAAAAAGGATTCTTGAAAAGACTGCTAATACCTCACGAACTAATTGGTCTTTAAAATTTGATGATGCATTATGGGCTTTTAGGATTGCATTTAAGACTCCCATAGGTATGACCCCTTATCCTCTAGTTTTGGAAAACCTTGCCGCTTGCCGGTTAAATTGGAACATAGAGCTTTTCGGGCCTTAAAGCATTTAAATTGTGATTTGAAAGCTGCGGGAGAACAATGAGCGTTGGAATTGAATGAGTTGCGCGAACTTCATCTAGAAGCCTATTAGAATACTCGCCTTTACAAAGAATGCACTTAGAGGCTTCATGACCAGAACATTCTATGGCACGAGTTTGAAGTTGGGAAATGAGTTTTACTCTATAATTCACGGCTTAAACTCTTTCTCCATAAAGCTCAAATCCAGATGGTCTGGCCCATTCACTATCACTAAAGTATCGCCTTATGGTGTAGTTGAGTTTTATGATGGGTCTACGGGCACATTTGAAGTGAACGGGCAGAGACTCAAGCATTAAAAACACTCATTCTTGTAAAGGCAATTAAGGACGTTTCTTTCTTGTTCAGTCAAACAAGTCATTTACAAAACAAGCAGTTGTGCTCAAACACTAAACTCTTTCTAAAACTCAACTTTGACACGAATTTTAGAAACCCTTAATTGTTATTTCCAAACAAAGCAATGTGTTATTAGTTTTCTCCCAAGTGGAACAATCAAAGTTAAGTACTCAATAAGGGTAGACTAGTAGTATTAATTTTAAAGAGCAAGAGTGAGACTTTTGGCAAGAGGCCACCTCCAGAAGATAAACTCAACTTAGAGGAACGACAGTACTACTTAGTCATTGTGAAACCGCACCTACAGCCAACCCTAGAGTAAGGGGATCGGGATGCATATCATATTATTTTGTATGAATATATATATTTTCGGATGATTTTATGTGCTTTAGAATTGTGGTATATAGGTTAAAAGGCTAAGATATGCTTATTGAGTAGAAAGGGTAAAATGGTAATTTTACTTGAGGTCAAAATAGGAAGTTAGCTTGAGGATGAAATAAGAGGAATATGTGGGTGAGAAAATAAGAACAAGAGTTAGTGTGGTTAAGTGGTTAGAGCTTTGTGGTTAGAGTTAAGTGGCCAGCCTTATAACCTGAACAAGCTTCATCCATTTCAGTAAAGGTAGCTAGTTCAGCCAGCACCATTGAAGAGCAAAGAAACCTTCCTTGATCAAACACCATTGGCTAATCTCCTACCTCAAACAACACCACAATTTTCTCCATTTGAAATTCAAACAAAATCTGATCATTCCCTCTCTTTCTAGCTAAGACCGAAACTCCCATCTATCCTAGACCATTTGGCCAACATCATTCCAGATTTCATAAAGCCTTTTCTCTCAATTCTCTTCAACACACCAAGAACACACACTACTTTTCTTCAAGCCTAAACCTACTCTAAACGCCTCCAATCACTCTCAAATACTCCAGATCACTTCTACAAAATCCCTAGACTTCATTTATGATATTTATAACACAAAAACACGCAAATAAGAATTTTCATTCGGATCAAAATCAGCTTTTTCTTGAAGGTCTCAAGAACATCAACAAGGTAAATCAAGAACAACCTTCTTGTTCATCCTCTTCCATTCAATTCTCGATATACCTCTCTCTCTCTCTCTCTCTCTCTCTCTCTCTCTCTCTCTCTCTCTCGACCGAAATGGTTGATCAACCACCATGGCTGTTTTCTTACTCTTGGACAATTCAAGACCCTCACTCGCTTGGACCTTCTTAAATCTTCATTGAAGTAATCATCAACCAAGTATTTCTCCTTAACCTTTCTTTTTAATTCTGAATTCATGTCTCTTAGATGTTGATAGGGAGAATAGTATATGAATGGGGGATGGAGTATAAGCATATGTTTGAAGGGGTTGAGAGTAGGACATGAGAGTGATTGATCATGTTTAACTATATGGATTTTCTTGTCAATCAATATATGATCATTATGTCTTAAGAAAATTATGGATGGTTAAAGCTTGTTAGATGAAATGACACCTTTCGTGAATAGGATTTTCATGTTCTTATCTTCATTGAAGCCATGGTTATGATTATGCTTAGTAGAGATTTGCCATGTGATAGCATGTGTAGATTTAAGCCTATGTTCGTGAATGGATTAGTTTGTTGTTTGATGTTAGAGAATATGTTCATGATTCTTGTTAGCAGTAGGAAAATTATGATCATGATCTTGTTGATCCTAAGTTATTTTAATTAGCAAATTTTAGTATCTTAATTAAAATTATTACTATATTTTTCCTCTAGGATTTCGAAATCTCTAGGAAGCTTTGGGAATGGGGTATTAAATGAAATATTGATATTTTACTAGTCAAATAAATAATATTTTCATTAAAAATAAAGTATGCATTCGTATAAAATTGAATAAGATATTTTTATATAAATACTATTAATAAATAAAATATTAATGACCTTGTAGGCCTATAGTCATAAATATTATTCATATTTAAATTTGTTTGTTATTTATTAAACAAAATTTAATCTAATTTATTTATTATTAATTTTATTTATTACTAATTATTTATTATCTATTTAAAAAATTAATTAAAAAATTTATTGTAAATTTATTATTTATTTAAGTAACATTATTTTTTTTAAAATTGCCATTTATTAATATTTAGGTCTTGGTATTATTCAATATTCAAACCTTAGTTTATTTATTAATAACAACGCTCAAAAATTATTATTTGAGTCTATAATTTATTAGCAATTATTTTAGAACCCCTAGTTATTTTAACTTATCAAACTAGACTTATTTTGTAAAATCCTTTATCATCTAGCCTTAAAACATAGAACATTAGGGTCATGATTGTAATAAGTTGAACTAGGATTAATTGTGTAAGTAACTATAGCTTGAGTATAACCTCATGTCTTGTGTTTACCCCAGGCGGGGTTAGGTTAGCCTTGGAAGACTTTTGAATTCGAGCAAGCAAAGGATCAGGTAAGTTCCTACATGGAATTATTTGAAGACTAAAACTTACTGTGGCAAGCCAAATGTGATGTGTATGGACATTCCTTATGTAACGGCAATTAAGGGCTGTTTTTCCTTTTTATTCCAGTCAACCAAATCATTTAAAAATCAAACAAGCAGTTTTACAAAAAATGCTAAATTCTTTCTAAAACCGAACTTTGACAAGAATTTTAGAAACCCTTAATTGCTATTTCGAAATAAAACAGTATGTGATCAATTTTCTCCCAAGTGGGACAATCAACGTTGAGTACGCAATAAGGGTAGACCACCAGGACTAGTCTTTGAAGGGTTAGGGTAAGTCTCTCAGTAGGTGGCCACATTTGAGGGGCGAGTCCTTCCTGGATAGGATGCCAGTCCGGTAGGTCATGCCAGTCCGAGCTAGCAAGTTTCAGTCATGTAAACTGTGTGTTTCCGGAGTGGACAACCGGTAAGTTTGGGTGTAGAGATGGAGGAGTATCTCACCCGGTGGGCCGTACACCTGCCTTTTGTCAGCTTGCACAACGTGTGTCATTCTGACCGTTATTTAGTCATGGGGCCCAACGTGTGGTAACCCATGACTACCCATTTGAGTGGTTGTATTTATTGTGCTCCTGTATGGTTTAAGAAGCAAAACACCACTCTTTATTTTCAACACTTATTTAATGCTTGCCAACATTTGCTCTTATGAAACTTTTACAACTTGCATACATGAATTATTTTACCTGAAACACTCAAAGCACACACGAGATTACTGAGATTTTTATCTCATTACCTTTTATGCCATGTTTTCAGGTTGATCCGGCTGTGGAGGTCAATAGCTAGATTTGTTACCTATGCTTTGAAGACTTATATTATTTTATTTATGTGATGTTTTGAGAGACTATAGCAAACAATTTACTTTGGATTTGTTCCTGTACTCATCTTTTGGGGGTAATAAGTTTAATTTTAAAGTATTTATTTTATTTTATTATATGTGACCAAGTTATAAAGACCCCTTGTCCTTTGGACGGGGCGACATCCCGACCTTGTTGGGCCCAGGCAGTGGGGTGTTACAATTGGTATCAGAGACTAAGTTTAGGTAAGTATTGATAGAATCTGTTTTAATTTATTAAGTTCAAATCTTTTATCTGACCTATCTTGTTTATGTTGTAGGATGGTTAGAATGATTAGAACCGCAAGGAAATGGCAGCAATGGCATCCTCCCATTCCTATCTACCCAGAAGACCTACCAGTGCCTCAACCTGCACCTCAGCCTACACCGCAACCAATTATTCCCCTGGATGATAGCAGTGACGATAAGGTCTCGATCATTGAGCCACCCCCAATACCCGTGATAGACTTGGTTACCGACGCTGAAAACGAAGAGATCGATATGGAATATGTTCCCCTACCTCCTAGTCCCATAGTTGACTTGATAGCTGATAGTGATGACCCAGGGGAGATAGATTATGAATCTCTACCTAGACCTTCCTTTGTAACCCCACCCAATCAGTTTGAAACCGGGGAGAGTTCTAGGATACCCAGGAAAGAGCCAATAGATGGGTTTGCAAATGGGGCTGGGATAGACCTCACTAGGAATTCTGGGGGATGGTTATATGAGGCCGACTGTGAAGATTCTGATGAGGACTAGGGAGGCTAAGTACTGCTACGATTGGGATGTTTTATTTACTGCTTTCCATAAATTCCTATGCTAAGGATTTTATTCATGTTTACTGCTTTAACTCCGAATTTATGCAAATAAGAGTACCTGAGTACTCTAAATCTTGAGAAAAATGTATATGCAATTCTTTATACAAAATTTGCATCTAATTTTCTTCCGCTTAAAGTTGAATGTGAATACATGCTCAATTTGGATATTTTAAACTTTGATGCATAAACTCATTATCTAGGGCATGGTTTAGAATGGCACCCAAGTGTCGTGCAGCCTCATCCAGCAGAAGGGTTCCTGAGGCAGAACCCATGACACTGGAGTTTGATACAACTCAAATGCCATCACCAAACCAGGGAGATGAGAACGAACTAGAGCCAGAAATGGGATCGGAGGAACCAGTTAGCATAACTATGACACAAGCGTTCCACAAGGTGATCGAGATTCTGCAAACCCTGATCGAGCGAAGGAATCCGAAAGAGGAAGATGAGGCATTGGAGTGGTTCCTAAAATTTCAACCTCCTATCTTCTTGGGAGAGGCCGAGCAAGACCAGAAAGCGGAACAATGGGTGGAACAAATGGAGGACATCTTTGCTACACTCTAGTATATTGAGAAGTGGATAGTGAAGTTTGCTGCATTCCGACTGAGGGGTCCAGCCCGGGCATGGTGGTAATGGGTTCAAGATGACTGGGAGATGATTGACCAATACTGGACAAAGGCCAATTTTGTGGAAGCATTCCGAGCCGAGTATATTCCCCAGTGGATAGTTGAGAAGCAGGAAGATGAGTTCCAGAATCTAAAGCAGGGAGGTATGACGGTAGATCAATACGCAGTACGGTTCACCCAATTGTCAAAGTACTGCAAGAGGCTGGTAGACACCGAGCAGAATAGAACGAGGTAATTTGTTAAGGGTTTAAGGCAGGAGTTAAGAAGGGCGTTGGCACATTCTCCATCGACGACTTATTCGGGGGCTGTGGACGCAGCCACCCGTACTGAGAATGAGGATCGCAACCGAATGGCACCAAGACCCTTCGTACCGTCAAGATAGCCGCCGAGACCTTTCGGGAGGCAACAACCTAACAAGCGCCCTACCAACCAGCGATGGCGAGAATCGGAGAAAGCAAGCCCGAACAACACCGATCGGTCCTGCGCGGAATCTTCCAATATGCCGGACCTTGTGGGAAAAAGGGCCACACTGAGAAAAACTGTTGGTCCAGAAGAGGTGAGTAGAAATGCTACCACTGTGGAGACCTAAACCATCTGCAGAAACGCCTGCCCCAAACTTCTCCTAGTCGGACAAGGAAACCCAGCTCAGATCTCGGGGCCCAATCGAGCCAATACCACGGGAGCTTCCGGGAATGGAACGCAGAAGCCCAAGGTGAAAGCAAAAGTTTTCGCTCTCAACCGGGAGGAGGTTGGAGCTGATGCAGCAGTAGTAGAAGGTACGTTTACTATCCAAGGTCATTCAGTTAATGCATTGATAGACCCTGGATCTACCCATTCCTATTTAAACAAGAATTGTGCATATCATTTGGGTTGGGATAGAGTAGAACTACCTTTCACCTTGTTAGTGAGTACGCCTTTGGGGAAAATGGTACAAGTGGATCGGTATGTGCGTAATTGTAAAATTGAAGTGGGAAGAGAAAGTTTGGAGGGAGATTTAATAGTCTTAGCTATTGATGATTATGATTTGATATTGGGAATGGATTAGATAGCGAAGCATGGGGCTAGAGTAGACTGTAAGAATAAGTTGGTTCAGTTCATTAGACCAGGATGTGATGTGTTAGAGTTCAATGGCAAAAAGGTAAAAGAATTGAAGTTTTTGATAACTGGGGCTAAAGCCCGGAAATTGTTGAGGCAAGGATGTCGGTGGATATTTGGCTTATGTGATAAACAAGCCGAAGGACCAGTGCACTCGGAGGATACCGAGGTGGTACAGGATTTTTCCGACGTGTTCCTTGCGGAACTCACTTCTCTACCTCCCAATCGAGAAGTTAAGTTCACCATTGATCTAGTCCCAGGAGCAGAATCGGTGTCTCGAACTCCGTATCGGATAGCACCGGCGGAGTTGAAAGAATTGAAGGAGCAGCTAGAAGAGTTCGTGAGACAAGGGTATATCAGACCTAGCACGTCACCCTAGGGAGCACCTGTGTTATTTGTGAAGAAAAATGAAGGGACTCTAAGGTTGTGTATTGACTACTGGGGCTTGAACAACCTGACCATCAGGAATAAATATCCCCTACCGTTAATTGACGAGTTATTCGACTAGTTGCAAGGATCCAGTTGTTACTCCAAACTGGATTTGAGGCAAGGCTACTATCAAGTGAGGATAAAGGAGGAAGATATTCCTAAGACGGCCTTCAATACAAGATATGGTCACTATGAGTTTGTGGTGATACCTTCCGGGGTAACTAATCACCCGCAGTATTTATAGATTTGATGCATCGAGTATTCCAACCCTACCTAGACAAGTTCATGATAGTCTTCATCGACGACATACTCATATACTCCAGCAAAGGTTGAAGTAGTTTCAGACTGGAAGCAACCAGAGAACATCACAGAGATTCGAAGCTTCTTGGGATTGGCTGGCTACTACAAGAGGTTTATTAAGGGGTTTTCAACTCTAGCATCTCCTATGACCCGGCTGCTGAGAATGGACATACCCTTTGTTTGGAATAAAAAATGTGAAAAGAGTTTTCAAGAGTTGAAGTGGTGGTTAATGACAGTGCCTGTGTTAAGTCTACCGGAGGCAGATAAACCTTACGCACTATATATGATGCTTCGAAGGAAGGCTTGGGAGCAGTTTTGATGCAAGATAGGAAGGTGATCGCCTATGCTTCTCGGAAATTGAAGCCGCATGAAGTCAATTATCCCACCCACGATCTGGAGTTGGCTGCCAGTGTGTTCGCTTTAAAGAAATGGCGGTACTACTTATATGGAGTAGAATATGAAGTGTTCACTGATCACAAGAGCCTGAAGTACATCTTCACCCAGAAAGACTTGAATTTGAGGCCGCGAAGATGGATGAAATTTTTGAAGGAGTACTGTTGTCCTATCAACTACCACATCGGGAAAGCCAACGTCGTTGCTGATGCCCTGAGCCGGAAAGTCGGAATGGCCGGACTAAGAGTACAAGAGGTTCAAGTGGTTCGGGATATATTGGATAGAAGAGCGGAAGTGCAAGAAGAGGGGATTATTATTAGCAACCTGAAGTTGATGCCGATCTAAGGCGGGAAATTGTTGAAGCCCAGTAGAGTAATGCAGAATTTCAGCTTTTCAAGGACAAGGAGCTTAAACGGCAAGACAGTGAATTCTGACAGGACGAAGCAGGAGTTTTGTACTTCCAAGATCGTTTATGTGTACCCGAGGAGCACCAGTTGAAGGACAGAATTTTAGAAGAAGCGCATAAGAGCAAGTACGCCATTCATCCGGGAGAGGTCAAGATGTATCAAGGTCTAAAAAAGACTTATTGGTGGCCCGGGATGAAGCGGAACGTGGTTAAGTATGTCTCAACGTGTCTAACCTGTCAGAAAGTCAAACCAGAGCACAAAAAGGTGGCAGGATTATTACAACCGTTGCCAGTACCGGATTGGAAATGGGAGGAGGTGACCATGGACTTCGTTACTGGACTCCCTATGACAAGGACCCAAAAGGACGCCATATGGGTAGTGGTGGATCGACTGACCAAGTTGGCGCATTTCTTACCTGTGAATGTAAGGGATTCAATAGAAAAGTTGGCTCAGACCTATGTGCGGGAAATAGTCAGACTACATGGAGTGCCTTCAAGTATTGTGTCCGACCGTGATCCGAGATTTACATCCCGGTTTTTGGGGCAAGTTTCAAGAATCGATGGGTTCTAGTCTCGAAGTTCAGATACGACGGCACATCCGCTGAGACCGATGGGTCTGTCGTAAAGGGTTATTCGGACATTAGAGGATATGCCGAGAGCCTCGTGTATTGGATTTCG
>JANUWF010001841.1:0-19369 GCA_026120185.1 Voacanga thouarsii
TTATTGTTGTTGTTATTTTTAATATACTATTACTATTATTAATGAACTATTTGTAGGAGTTATAAAAAATCTTGAATACAAAATAGAAGGAAGGATAAGTTAGGTTTAATTTAGACCATATCACTAACCCAATAAATATAAAAAGAAAACTTTTGTAGAGACAATTTATTTTACATCTTAATCTAAAATTTATTACATAATAAATGATTCTTCGGAAAATTGTATACCCAATTTTAATGAACGGGAAAGTTTGGGGCTTCCACTGTCCCATCTTCTAGGCTCCAATCTAATCAAAAGGATGTCCAATCCAAAGGCCATAACTTTTCCAACATTTTTTCAAAATGTTGTCCAATCCAAAGAATGGGCCCCTTGCAATCTGTTGGTCACAAAAATATTATCTCGACCCATTTGACTATATCTTGCCATCACAGTAGGCTCATTCAAAAAAAAAAAAAAAAAAACATCTGGGGAAGACACCACTAGGCCCGATTAATATTTTAATTATATTAAGATATGATATTTAATAATTATTATTTTTATTAATTGGAATTTTATTTTAATATTAATTATAAAATACAATTAATATATTTTTATATAAAAATTGAAAGAATACTGGTTAAAATTAAATAGGAATACTTGTATTATTAAATTATTGTCTTACGCTATTTAATTAAAATAATTAGTGATTGTTTATAGAAATTCGTACTAATACTTGTATTCATTAAAAGAAACTGACATCTCACATTCTCCTTTAGGATGAATTGAGTATGTGGCGATACTGTCCTCGAACCTATTTACGAGGGTTTGATATTTAGGCAGAATAGGCATTGATCTTCATTGATTTGGTAACGGCATTCTGAGAATTGTGAGATATCATTAGCCTTTAGACGTTGCGATTCCCGTTTTTGGGACCATTTCCATTCCCTCCTCGGGTAATGAATTATATCGATCTAGCTAGTTTCGGGGGAGTCTGTAGAGTTGAACATCTTCATGTAGATCATGCCCTTATGACTGCATTACCTTCCATCTACAGGTAGGAAAGGCTACCATCACACTAGCGGATGTTACGATTTTGTGGGGATTTAGAGTTGACGGTGACCCGATCATTGGAGAGGTTTACGGGCGCCCTTGAACAGCATGGATGGATTTGATACATACGCTTCTTGGCTTTTGACCTCTAACTACCCAATTCAGGGGTAACAGGCTGGAGAAGTCGGCCCTTAAGGCGCACCTGTCACTCCCTCTTCCGAATGATGCTTCCGATGCAGTGGTGCAGCAGAGAGCACAAGGATTCATTTTTCTTCTTATCGGTAGTATGATTCTTTCTGACAAATCAGGTCATCTACTACCCCTTCGTTTTCTACCCTTCCTTGTGGACTTACATTATTGTGGTCAGCTTAGCTGGGGTAGTGTGGCTCTAGTGTGGATGTACAGATGTCTCTGCGAGACAACTGACCCTACCGCAAGGGAGATTTATGGTCCTATGGTTCTACTTCAGGTTAAATTTTTCTTTTTATTTTTTCTGTTCCAATTACTTTAAATGATTTAAAGTCTAGCAAAATAGTACTAAAATTTGACGAACCTGTATTATTTTATTGTATAGTTATGGGCTTGGAAACACATCCCTATCCTACGCCCTGATAAGGTTGAGCCAGGACATAGACCTCCACTTGCAACGTATGGTGCAAGGTGGAACATGCGGTTATGGCTACATCGAATGCCAACGCACGTTCTAGTTACTTACAGAGATCAGCTAAACTCAATGCAGGATTATCACGTAAGTATTTGAACTTTTTTTATAGAAATTTTTTTATTATTTTATTGTCATTTTAGTGTTTCAATTAAACGTTTTCAAATTGTGTCAGTTTATTTTGTGTCCATACGATGCCATAAACTTAGAGTTCATGCCAACTATATACATAGAGGGTTCAGACATTTTTGGCGGTCACAGACTCCACTCATTTGTTGGGACGTCATAGAGTTCCACTACCCCGACCGTGTGCTTCGACAGTTTGGTATATTACAACTCATTCCACAGAGCTGTAAGTATGATGCTGAGTTGCACGCGATTGGTACTCGGGGGAATCACACGACCAACTAGTCTCATCACCATTCAGCGTTCATAGCACTGTGCGGTTCGCAACATCAGACAGTCGTGCATGGTGTTCTTAGGATTGGGTTGGAGCCGGACTATCCATCTTGGTATCGGCGAGGACTAGCTGGCGAATTGGTAATTCATCCCCATTAGGGGGTGAGGTCGCCAGCTGTCAATGGATTGGTTCGGGATACACAGTCATGGTAAGTAAATTATTCAGTATTTTGTGTTTTTCTCTCGATAATGTATTATTATTCTTACTTAACTCATGTTGTCTTATGCTATTTTTTATATGGCTGTTACAGTCAGATGGATTTTACAGAGCTATATCTATTGCCACAGAGGCTTTAACTATAACTGACTTATATTCGAGGGCAACTTTCGAGTGTATCAGGGACACGTGCATTCTTTCTTTTACCGCAGCCGGGTTTGATCCTACTAGTTATGGCACACGTCCCGTTCCAAAAGCGGGTGTACTCGTGGTTTCGAAGTAAGCAGCCACTAGAGGCCCTCGGGCTCGGATTGAGGGTCGGGCCATTCCGGGTCAGTGTCGAGGTGGTAGGCAAGCCCGTATAGCCCCAACTGCACCAGTTGCACCCGAGGTTGCACTAGATCCCATACTACGCTAGCTAGTCCAGCCGGGGAGTTCGAGGCGAGACCATCGAGGAGTTCGATGCGGGACTATACGGAGAGCCAGCCGCGTAGACTCCGGATACCTTGATCTTTAGCACTACTTGCCTTTCACCATCGATAGAGGACGAGGTGGACGGTATTATAGAGCAGGGGCCCAACACAACGATGCAGGTATGGGATTGGGGTAAGTCACGCAGGCGTCTGCGCATGTTCCACCTACGGAGTCCATACGACCGAGCGCGGTGGTCAATGACCGGGACGAGGCCGGGACTTAGAGTTCGGTGGCGGGGGTGACGATCGTGTTATTATCATCCGGCGAGTGCGGAGCGGGGAGATCCCATTATACCCGCCGAGGAGGTACATGCTTGCAACGAGACATACATACGAGGCCTAGACGTGTTGTCCGACCACGACCATGCGGCACATAAACTCATTCCTCGGACATTCTTATTATTACTGTATATTATTTATTCTATGTACGATTACTATCACTTTGCTATCATTATGTATTTTAACTTAAAATACTTGCACCGTTGTATTTATTTTTAGGGTAATATCATTATTTTTTTTTCAAACGATCGTTATGGGCTTTTTAATCACTAACTTTTTTTTTCTATTTTTAAACAATCGTTATGGGGACAAGTCGAACCGGTGGTGAACAAATTTTGAAGTTATAGGACGCTATTGATTATAGCGTCCTAATAAGAAGGACGATAGCTAGCGTCCTATAGACAGTATCCTTTGCTATGCTTATGTATTTTGACTTAAAATATTTGCACGAGTTTTATTTATCCAAAACAATAATGTCTTTATTTTTCTTTTTCAGAAGAATTGTACATAGGACGCTATCGAGAATAGTGTCCTTCTATGTAGGATGCTGACGTCGGTAGTGTCCTATCTCTGCTGGTCGTACTTGGTTTTCCTTTTTAGTATTGTATAAATTCGTTATGCTAAAAGTAATGTTCTGCTCCCGAATGTTTGCCCCGACGATGCGAGTAAATTTTTTTCCTCTCTAAATTTTTAATTTATTACAATCATCATGTTTTGAGGACTAATTGTTGTATTCATTTACTGCTTATATCTATATGTTTATTTTGTTATTGTTACCATAAGCTTTGTTGTGCATGGATTGCTATATTGCACACGCATATTGATGCGTTGAACACTTGGAGATCTAAACTGCCTGACAAAATAAGTCTCAGGATTCAGGGGAAGCAAGCAAAAAATGAAAAGAAAATAGCAGAAATGTTGGATGTAGATGGAGATAAATATACTTACCATTTTCTAGCACCCTGAATGCCAGACAATCATCGGCCGAGTAATACTGTAAGCATGTCCTAATAATCTACCTTTGACGCAAGCGTTTGCACCTCGTGTGGTTTTAAGAAAACAAAAGAAAGACGTCGAACACTTGCATCAAAGATAAATTGTCAAGAGTTAGAATGCTGGAACGCTTGCGCTGGAACATTAGAATGTAAAAGTTTGGGATTTTATAGGCACAATAGGAGACTATCCTAAACATTTTTTCCTATTTTGCAAAAATTCATGAAATCATAGGACGCTACTACTAATAGCGTTCTTCTCAGAGGACGCTACTACTAATAGCGTCCTTCTTGAGGACGCCTTTACTAGTAGCGTCCTAAATGTCACACGGTCGGCCATTTTGTTAGATGTATCTTTAGTTGGATCCTGGAAGTGACATTGAACGCTACCATCATATGCGTTCTATTATAGCATTTCTGAAAGTTTTTCGAACACATTTGCTTTTGCAGAGATTCTCTTTTTTTTTTTTTTTTTATTAGTACCAACAGTAGGACGCTACTACTAATAGCGTCTTATTCGCCTCCGACAAAACATTCTCGCTTTGGAACAAGATACCCGGGATTTGAGCGCACTTCAAAGTTGACATGCATCAGAGGATGCTATTATCAATAGCATCCTTGAAAAGGACGCTACTAGCAATAGCATCTAATGTGCCTATATAGCTTCATGCAATCTTGCAACTATTTCATTCAACGCATGCAAAAAAAACACCGGACTCGGTGCCAAACCACTTCATTCTCGCATACGAAGTTATTTTTTTCCAATACCACCATTATCTCACTTGAAACACCATTATCTCTTAGCTTCTTACGGGATTGCAAGCTCTCATACGAAGCAGGCGGTTCAGTCATCTTTGTGGACCTGTATAGAAAGAGGCTAGTCTTACAGCGTAAAATATCATTTCGCATGCTTGTTGACAAAATCTATGCGTACATGCGGATTGATAGGACGTCATTTACATTGGATATATCTATGAGATATCCTTGGGTATATGGAGACCGTGTTCAATGAGGGTTGCTTACATTATAGAATGATAGCCATATGGATAACATTTGGACTTTGCATTCCATTTTCAAGGAGGGTGGAGTACATATTTATGTAAAGACAGAGCCCATTTTAGATGCACCACACAGCGTGCAAACAGTTCTTAAAGCTGATACTGGCATTTTCATACTGTCAACATCATTTCCCGCCCAACAATTACCTCATACCATTTCCTACATAGATTTGCTATTCCAACAAGAGGGGTTGGAAATAACAACCATTCAGAATCAGTTGCCACAACTACAGAGCTACCTAAATGTTGATCCTCTAAATGAGCCAGAAACAATACAAGCTGATGAGCAACCAATAATTAATGGGGGTGCAGTCATGGACTCACTAGGACCAACATCTGACATTGACGGATCACCAGCCTCAGACGAAAAATATGGAATCAACACCGATGATGTGGGCTACATCGACACCAACAGCAGTAGCCATAGTGACCAGGAGGATGCACTACCTCAACACACATCAATGCATGCTCTACCAGAACCAGTTCATCAGATACTAGTCCAGGTAAGAAATATGCATATGTACAGAAGTTTCCAGGTTATGGACTCGGGGGCATCTGAAGGTGACTTTTTCTATGCCGGTGATAACTTACGTGTTGATGAATGGACAGTAGAAAAGTAGGAGTTAAGGCATAAAATGCGGTTTCGGGATAAGTCAAAAGCAGTACATACTGTGAGATTATAGCACGTAAAGAAGGGCTGCGAGTTCACTGTTATTAAAAGTAAGAGTATGATTTGGACAATCTCTTACAGGAATAACACTGAACAAAATCCATGTGCTTGGTATGTTCGAATCATTAAGAAAGCCGATGCTTGGACGATGGAAAATTTCGATTTGGAATGGCGAACACACATGTCTCCAAAGGGTCATAAACAACAACAATCGAAATTTGTCCCATAAATTCATTGCACAACACATATTGCACCTTATTAGAGATGACCCCGAGATAAGTGTCGATCATCAGTATTAAAAGTTGTACATGACAAATTCCAAGTTGGATGTTCATATAAAAAAGGATTGTATTCTAATAAGAGTTTCTTGTTGCATTTCTATATGGCACATGGTCCTCTACTTTCAGAGGACTACCAACGTATATGTTGGCGTTACAGGATTCAAATCCTAGTACAATAGTACACTGGAAACACCACGACATCAATGCCAGAGATACAAATATTTTCAAATTTGTATTTTAGGCTTTCAAACTATCGATCGACAGATTTAGGCATTGTTGTCCTGTGATTTCAATCGACGAAACCCATTTAAGAGGGGCATGTAAGAGTGTCATGTTGATTGCAAGCACTTGGGATTCTAATAATCACGTTTTTCCCCTGGCTTTTGCTGTTGTTGATGCTGAATCAAATGAGAGTTAGGGATGGTTTCTTAAACTATTCCGGAGACATGTGGTGAGCGAAAGACATGTTTGTATTGTGTCCGATAGGCATGCTGGAATCTTGTCAGCTATGATGACACAGGCTGAGTGGGCAGAGCTAATGGGAGTTCATAGGTACTATTTACGCCATATTCGTGCCAATTTTAGCAAATAGTTCAAGAACACAGAGTTGAAGCGACTCTTGTACAAAGCCGGAGCAGAGAGGAAGATATCTAAGTTTGAATCTGTAATGAACGAAATAAGAGAATACAATCAGGAGGCGTACAACTAGTTGATGCGTATTAGCTTAAAAAAGTGATCGCTTTCACATGATGGTGGATGCATGACAACAAATTTATCCGAATCGTTAAATAGTGTTCTAAAAAAACACAAGCATTACCAATCAAAGCCCTTGTCGATGCAACATTCATGAAGATTGTCGAATATTTTAATCTGCATCGATCTGAGGCCACACACTGCAACAAACCATTTTCTCCGTTGATATGAAATACATTCCAAGCAGCTTTGCAGAAGACAAGAAATTATAAGGTTGTGCAATATAATAAACGAGTTGGAATTTTTAGTGTTAGGACACCCGCAAGAGTTGGAGGGAAAGGAAACAATGTTTATACAGTAAAAATATCTTCACAGGACTGCGTTACACGAAATGGAATATTTTTGGCTTGTCGTGCACGCATGCATTCGCTGTCTGTTGACACCGTGGTTGGCAACCTTTTGATTTTGTACTGCCTATTTACTCCTTGGACAAATACATTGCGGTTTACAACAATGACTTTTATCCAGTCAACAATGAAAATTTATGGCGTAATACTAACTTTTCGTTGGAGAGCTACACACCAGCACTTAAAGGTAATAGATCAAGACGAAGGCGTACTACACATTTTCGAGGAGAGATGGACTATCGAAATGAAGGGTCTCCACCAAGATGTGGAAATTATCATCAAACGGGACATAACAGGTAAAATTGCAACAACGCTAGTTTCAAACCTAGAGAATAAATTAGACTGCATTCAGTTGTATTGTAACAAATTTATTTAATGATAATAAAATTCATTCTGCAATTGACGTTGTCCCATTTTTTTTATTTATCCATTAACTACACACACTTTTGTTATATTTTTTAAAGTTAATACAATTTCAGCAGCTAATACAAACAATTTATCCTAACGTAAAGGATAATAAATTTTGTATACAACGCAATCACTAAAATGTGAAGTAGGACGCACATTCATGGATAGCGTTCTAAGTAAATAAGGACGCATTTGTCGATAACGTCCTCATTTAATTAGGACGTTATCAACAAATACGTCAAGGCCATTTTAGGCCAAGAATTCGCAACAGGGCAACGTGAGGACAAATGGCCTCAAATGGGGCCATTCTGATCAATAACCCTAATAATCTCTGTAGAAGCTTGCTTGCAACAACTTTCCCATATAGTTACTCAAGTTCAAAGTTTACAACAGCATGATGACACTATTTTAGCTAACCAACAGCAGATTTAAGCTACATTGGTCACTCTCTCGGAGGCCTATACCCGTTCTACTTAGTATTTTGGATCCTTGTTTGCTCTAAAAAGAGGAAGTAGGTTCGTCGATGTATTGATGCTTGCTACTCTATTTTTGTTAGGGGGTGTTTACTATTGTCTGGCGTTGCTCTTTGTGGTTGAAACTATTATTCAAACAGATCTCTTTTGACGTAATAGGAAATAGGTTTGTTGGATGCTACCAATCACTAGTTGGTATTATTGTAAATGACAAATGTTATATCATTTCTATATTTACTTGGTCACTCAAGATTGTGGTGTTAATGCATGTTATGAAGAATTTTCATTAGCTTGTCGTTTTACATCAAACAATACTAAAGGGGAAGATTGTTAGGATTGATTGTCAAGGTTACTATCTATTCAAATGACTTCAATAAGAATCCTTTACGTGCTAAAGATTTTTTTAAAAGAAACTAATAAGTTGGCAATGTTTGAGGCTAAACTATCTCGATTTGATTAGGAAACAGATTCCGACAAATCTAGCTCGAATCTCACTGAAGATTTAATGAAGATTCTGTGGGCATCCAAGTACAATTAGAACTGAAAATATTTAGGATCGGTATAGACACCTCTTTCAAGTAGTTTCCTAATTCAACAAGAAACTAATACTCTACTTAAACAGTATAAAAACCCAACCGAGAAGTGATGAAAAATAAGAGAGGGAAGCTACATGAATCGATAGAAGAATTCTTTGAAGAGTTGGCCAAGTTGCAGAGTCAGGAATTCATGCACAAAAATTCATGAAGTATGCAAATGACAACTGTTATATCATCTTTGGATTTACTTTGTCACTCGAGATTGCGGTGAAATTGCATGTTACGAAGAATTTCCAATAGCTTGTCGTTTTACATCAAACAATACTAAAGGAGAAGATTGTTAGGATTGATTGTCGAGGTTACTGTCTATTCAAATGACTTCAATAAGAATCCTAGATGTGCTAAAGATTTTTTTTTTTAAAAAAAAGAAACTACTAAGTTGGCAATGTTTGAGGCTGAACTATCTCAGTTTGATTAGGAAAAAGATCTTGGCAAATCTAGGTCGAATCTTGATTGAAGATTTAATGAAGACTCTATAGGTATCCAAGTACAATTAGAACTAAAAATATTTAGGAACGGTATGGACACTCCTTTCAAGTAGTTTCCTAATTCAACAAGCTAATTCAACAAGAAAACTAACACTCTGCTAATGTTTGTATTATACCCTAAAGACAATCACTTATATATTATATATATGACACATTTATTGATACAATGTTTTCTTTATCTTTTGATTTAATTAATCATTCTACGTATATGTATATAAAAGCTGTTAGATAAAGTCTCAAACACATAATATAGTGTTAAGGAAATTGTAATAGAAATCATAATATGAAATTCCTATTACACTATGTAGTACTTGTACTTAAATTATCACTAATCATAGTATTAGTGAGATAAGAAATTGTTAATGCACAAAAATTTACACGTGTTATACTTCTTGATTTGATCAAGCGTTAGTTCTTACATATGTGAGTATTGCGATATTCAAAGTTAACACATAAATACTTGTTAAGTGAACAAGTTCATTGGATGACCTAATTATGAGATAATCACATAGATAACTATTAGTGCTAGGGGTAAAATATCATTATAACAAATGTGCAAGTATCCTTAAACTTGAGCGTTGTACTTTGATTCCAATCTTTGGAGTCCCTATAAGACCATCTATGAGATAGATATTACGTACAATGTCAAGTAACGAAAGTAGTTAAAATGATCAATAAAAGATTTATCACTCCTAATAGTAGGCAATTAGTCATGTCAAATTTAGTGGCCAATATCCCTGTTACCGATTAATCAGTTACGAAATTAATTTTCGCGGCAAATTTTTCATGGCAGATCATAGACCAAGGCATGCCTGGTCGCAACACCATCCCCTTCATGGACCACAACTCACTTCGTGGACCAAGCACACATAATTGCAACCCTCAAATTATTTGGAGAACTTTTGTTTCCCTTAAGAATCGAACCCAAGACCTTTCTTATGAGAGGTTGGGATTCAACTACTGAAAAAAAAGTCCAATTGCTTTGACATATCTTTTTTTTTTTTTTTCATTTAAAGTATTCCCAACATTCAATATATGTGTGTATGCATATATTTATTTATATATAATTATAAATATTTATTGATATATATCTATATATATAAATATTCATATATACAAATATTATATATAATAAATATATTTTTCATTTATATAAATAAATATTTAGTTATGAATATATGTATTGATGAAAGATTTTCATGGTTGATTAGTAGGAGATCAACCACGAAAATTATCCGTGACTGATCATTTATGAGTCAACCACAAAAATTTTTAAAAAATGTAATTATATATTGATAAAAGTTTTTTGTGGCTGGTTCACAAAAGATCAGCTACAAATCAGCCACATATAATTAAATTTTAAAAAATATCTGTAGTCGATTCTTAACTGATCACTTACGAATCAGTAATGAATTTTTTTTTTTAAAATGTGATTACATATTGGTGAAAGATTTTTGTGGTTGATTCGCAGAAAATCAGTCACGAAAAATATCCGTGGCTAATCTCCGTGACTCGACCTACGAAAACTTTTTAAAAAATATTTTCCGTGGCTGATTGGCAGGAGATCAGCCACAAATTGACCACGAATACTTTGCATAAATATAATTAAATTTTAAAAAATATCCAAGATCGATTCATAATTGATCATCTACTAATCAGCCACGACATTTTTTAAAAAAAATATATGAGTATATATTGATGAATTTCGTGACTGATTCGCAAGAGATCAGCCACGATAAATATCCATAGCTAATCACCTACGAATCAATCATGAAAATTTTTAAAAATTATGATTATATATTTTGCATAAATATAATTAAATTTTAAAAATATCCGTGACTGATTTATGGTTGATCACCTACGAATCGGCCATAGATTTTTTTCATAAATATAATTAAATTATAAAAAAATTTCGTGGCTTATTCATGACTAATTAGCCACAAATTAGCCATGGATATTTTTTAAAATTTAATTATATTTAAGCAAAAATATTCGTGACTGATTCGTGGCTGATCTCCTAGGAATCAACCACGAAATATTTTCATCAATATAATCATATTTTTTAAAAATTTCTGTGATAGATTCGTAGGTAATTCATGGGTGATCACCAATGCTAGTTTTCGTGGCTAACTATCCAGTTTTTAGTAGTAGTAATGCATTCTAGAATAAGCACTAATAAATTCGAGTTACAATTAATTATATTCTAATAGGAGTGACACTAATTTCATACTCTAAAACTAAATGAGATATAATATGATAAAATGAGTTTATTGCACTGGTATTTTACTGTTGAAAGGTTCACGTTAAAACACTTGACTTTCTAGACTTTTCGGTGGTCATGATATATTACTAGATGTTGCTCATGATATGCTAAATATTAATTTATTACTTGAAAAATTAATAAGTTAACTATAGTTATTAAGAATTATTAACTCTATAACGATTAGAATTAATTCATATTTTACTACCACATGACCGTAACACCTAATAGGTCACACACAATAGAGGAGTTGGTACTCAATATATTATTTAATAATATTATGGGATTAATTTGTGAGAAGAAATAATAATTATGAGTTAATTATAAATTGTTATAATTAGTGGGGTAAAATTATAATTATTTAAAAGGCTTGTGATTGAATTTAAAATTTATTATAATTCAAAGGGTCTAACTGAAATTAAATAACCTTGAGCCCATAATTTGGAATGGGTATATTTTGTTTCCAAAAAGGTTCTAGAAAAGGAAGAAAAAAAAGGGGGGGGGGGGTTTTTGAATTGGTTCATAATTTATTTAGGAAACAGAAGAAGTTCACGTAAGCCGTGTATGTTGTTTTGGCAAAAAGCAGTCGAATACTTCCTATAAATACAAAGAGAATTCGTTCTCTATTGTGCTTTTTCTTTTCTGAAATTTTCGCCGCACAAAAAAGAAACAAAATCACACCAACTTTCCTATAGTCTTCTCACAGAAAAATAAAACTCTAGCCACCTTTGATTTTTCTAGCAGAAAATTTCGATGGTTCTTGTATACATCATCGTGTGAAAGAAATTTCTGTCTTTAGAATTTAATAATTCATGCTTGGATAATCTTTCAAAAGGGTTCCGTGCGCAAAAGAAAACTTTAAAAGCTGTGTTTTCGATGTTACTAATTTTTCCTTCTTTATCTTAATCCGTTTAATTACATACGAATGATCATTTGAGTGGATTTCATTTTAATTTCTGCTGCACATTAACTATTTTTGCATGATCAAAATTCAATAGTAATATCAGAGCCATCTTATATGTGTTGTACAGATTTATTATTACTTTCGAAATTATTTCAAAAAATAAATTTATCATTATGAAATTATTTCATAAATATTTTAAATTTTGAAATTATTTCAAATTTATATTTAGGTATGTGAAAATTGTTTTTAGAATATTTTGATTAAAAAAAAAAGACTCATTTATTGGGTTGTTATTATTATTATTATTACAATTTTTTATATTAATTACTGAAATTGTTTCAGTTAAAGGATTTATGAAATCTTTGGAAATTGTTTCTTAAAAATAATAATAATTAGGAAATTGTTTTCTTATGTTTTTCTTTCCTTTTGTTTTTTTTTTTTCCCGTCAGGCTATAAAGGAAAAAAAATTGTTTCCTTATGTTTTTTTTTTTTTTTTCTTTTTGGGATCTTCCGTAAGCTATGTACTTGACATCTTTTAGCAATTGCAAGGCTTACGGAAAAAAAAAAAAAAGAATTAGCGGAAAAAAAAACCAAAAAAAAAAGGTAACAGAAAAACAAAAGCCATCGTGGGCCACCTAGGAAGTTCCCCAGGCAGCCATGGGGGACTTCCTGAGTTGCCTAGGGATTCCCTAGGATAGGTGTTTCCATCTCCCATTTTATTAAAAAAAAAAAAAATTCTTTTTCCTTTTACCAACTAGTTTTTTTAATTCAAAATGGACCCAAATGTTTTTCCAAAAATATTGATTTTTGAATTTACAAAGTTTCTTAAATTTGATTTTGGATATAATTATATTATTTTCAAAATAATGATTTTGGAATTTATATTTATGATGAATTTATTTTATTTTTTCAAAATAATGATTTTGGAAATTCTATATTTCATGAACATTTATTTTGCTTAATGTTTTAAGCATAATTTTGGCATGTTGACTTGATTATGGATTTAGACTAATTAATTTTGATTAATTAATATTGTTTCATGCATTTTATTACTTTGTTTTGAGCAAATAAGCATGTGTGTCCTACATTCTCTATTATTCTTGTGTAATTTATCTTTCTCATCTAACTCTCCTCACATGTAACTCGATGTTTCTTTATTAAAATTGATAGAAGAATTCTTTGAAGAGTTTGCCAAGTTGTAGAGTAAGAAATTCATACACATTCTGAGAATTCGTGAAGTATGAATCTTCGTGAAGGCGGACTAAATCTCTTATCAAAGTATGTTTCTTGGTTCAAGTCAATTACTTAAAACAATCATTATCTTTGTGGCGGGTATGAATTAAATCTTCTTCAAAGCAAATATCTTTCTGATGGGAAGATTTCCTTACGTCAAACAAAGTACCTTGGTATTGTAGCAACAATGATTAAAGAGAGTTCAATCGAGATAATTAGGTCTAGCAAAGGTCTTCTAGGAGTTTGACATAATTGAGTTTAGCAAAGGTCTTTTAGAAATTTGACAAAAAGAATACTAGCGTAGTATTTTGTTAGAGTTTACTGTTAGATTTGTATTCGAACAGAACGAATCGAGTATCATATTTTCGAGTTCAAATTCAAATATAATCGAACACTGTTCAAGTTCGTTCAATTATTATTTGATAATATTCAAACTTGTATAAATTCAAATTCGAAAAACTCCATTAACGTTCGAGTTCGAATTCATTTATTTCATATTTTTTTAAAATTTATAAAAGTAATAATTCAAAATTTAATAAAAATAATTGAATATTATAATATTAAATAAATATAATAATATAATTAATCTTAATATTAATACTAATACTACAATATAAGATTTATTAAGAATAAATTTTAATGTTATACAATATAAATAAATATAATATAATTAATTTTTAAAAATATATAATATATTTGCGAAAGTTCGAATATATTCGAGTTCGTTTGTTTATTAATCGACCTTAATATTTCGTTCGTTTATTAAACGAACGAGTTTTATTCGAACACAAACAGCTCGATTAAGCTTTCGTTCGTAAATGTTCGGTTCATTTACAACTTTATTCATTGGGGATCATTTAGTGAGTTGAGATAAATGTATTTGTCACGCCCCGAGTCCGGGGATGACACGGCAGCACCTCCCAAATTGGAATGCCAAACCCTTAGTACCTTAAACTGATCCACCATACTTCCACTGCTCTACTCTGATACTTAAATAACCCGCATACATAAACTCACACTTCTAGAAACTCAAATTCGTAATCAAGTCTAAGCAAACCAACTGACATTAACTGAGCATTTATTTACATAGTCTACCAAGTATATAACAGACATAAATCCATCAAAACCATCAAAATTTAACAAAACATCCAAATTGTTCAAATAAATATACATATTACAGAAATTCAGAAATAACAGCCAGATATCATTGCCAATCTTCCTCAACCACTCGTTTAGTTTTTCTTCTTCTAACCGATATCCTACAAAATGGTAAATAAGGAATGAACTCACAAGCTCAGTAAGAAAATCTGGCTTACCTGGGATTGAGCATGCTATATATACATATACATTTATAAAACGCTTATTCAAAATATATTTCAAGTTATTGTAGTACACAACTCATGGAGTTTTAGAATATCTTCATGGTGGGTTAATTGCACTATATAAAGATCTCAGAATATCATACAAAGAAATAAGAGGGAGGGAAAGAGGAACAATGAATTTCTTAATTTTACTCAATATTGAATCAAATAATACATAGCCGACACCTAAATACTAAACCGATGTTATTTATTCAATGAAAATAATGATCAATAAATCAAGAAAAAATGTCATCGCTTCAATAGAAGAAACCGGTGCCGGAATCAAATCAAAGGGGAGCCGGCGCCGGGTGGGGGAACACGGCCAGCACCAGGTGCGCTGGACAGTGTGAAGCCGACGCCGGCCTTGGGAAAGGGAGTTGGCGCCGGGTGAGCTCTGGAATGCGTGAACGTAATTTTCAGAGCACCCAAAAGCTAATCTGCAACATCCTAACCCCAAGAACCAAACCAATCATTCACTTTATCAAGGAAATATACCGTTTTTGTACACACAAAACCGTTTAAACACACACACACACACACACACACATATACACACACACACACATACTTAAACATAACTTAATTCACGAAAATGATCCATACTTGGGGACTTGGTTTGGCTTAACTGATATGTCTTTCAATTATTATATCACATTAGAAGAAAAGCATTAACTTATCTTAGGTATTGTATCTCCCTACCGGGTCTTATAGCTTATAAAGTTAGGAATTTCTTACTAAAGCAGAATCCACAAGCAATTTAGCATTCTTATGAATCAAAATCAGAGCATAAACATAGAACACGAGTTTAAACCCATGGATTCCATTTACAACATCAAAACATAATTTAACAAGTAAACATATCATACTCAATACCATTTTTCATATATTCAAAATAGCAATTTCATAAAGGATTTAAAACGCACATGATTTCTGGAAAACAACAATCAATAGCCAAAATACAGGTAAACCCAATTTCCTTACCTAACGCCACAATCAAATAATTCAACAAGTCAAATCTTCTTAATCACCACCAAAAACTCTTAGATGCCTACAATTTCCCAATAACCCCAACCACAATTTAGAATCATAATATTACTGAAATCTCCCAATTCAAAACCCTATAACCCATTATCTCATAATCATAAACTTGATGGCCTAAGAACAATCTAGATACATAATCAGAGAGAAGAGGAGTCAAACTTACCCAAGTTTGTAGTTTCTGGCTCAATCTCCACCCTAGGTTCTTCACTCCCGTCGTTATTCTCCTATTTTGATACAGAACTGAAAAAATGATGTATCTATTTAGAATGTTGCACGTTATAGAATAAAGAGAATCCCAAACTAAAATAATCAATTAAAACTCATAACCCCGCTAACTTTCTAATATCACATAATAACCCCACATCATCAATTGGACCCTAAGCCCACTAAACATAATTAAAGGAAAACCCAAATAGAAAAGGCTCAAAAAGAAGAAAAAGTTCGAGTCTCATAGTATTCCTTCTAATTTTTATAAAAGTTTAGTGGATTTTGTTACTAATTTAGGATTTACAGACGTAAATTTGTTGATAGTCAAATTACGTTAACAACTTATTGTATTTATTAAATTTTTTATTTTATAATTTGTTAAATTAACACAATTATGACAGAAAAATTTAACAAAAACTCAAAAAATGAACAATCTAAACCACACAAATATAACTAATACTCCATTGATTGGCTGATTTAAATAGCCAGAAAGGACTCTGATCTGATTCGGGTAAGCAAATTTAAGCAAAGATTCAAATTTAGATAGCAGTGGAGATACGCTGGTGCTCTTGCATCTAAGTGGTGGATCACATGTTACGCCGCCTGTTGAGATGGAAGTTTTGTTGTTCTAGTGTGGGTCTACACATACTTTTTTTTTTTTTTTGCTAAATTGGGTCTACACATACTTGCTCTAACGATGGTTGTACTTGGATAACGAAATCTATCTTAATCTAAAATTCTATTAATTTAAATAATTTTTATTTTATCAAAGTTATTATATATTCTCATTATATTATATTTTTATTATATTTAAATTTTATATATTTAATAATTTTTTATTATATTTAAATAAATTTATCTCAATTCAATTATTATTCAAGTACCTTATGAAATCTAATTTCATCTTTTCAATGATTGATGTTGATCAGTTGCTAATTGTCATTGTACATAAGTGAAAGTAGTTTAATAAGCGCGACTGGTTAATTCCTTTACGATGAATTTACTTCTGAAAGTAATGAGGCCTTTTGTCAATGATATTTATGGTCTGAATGGGGAGCCTCTGTCCTTGGATTTTCTTTGCAGCGTGGTTGGTAGTGACTTTAATATTGTATAGTGGGTATGTGATTTTCATTGAAATTGGGAGGATAACCGAAGAAACTGCATTCTTCCATGGGGATGAATGGCGTAGATCTTGAATTTATTGAAGTGTGTTTTTGACGCTTCATTTGCCCCACATAGAAGAGAAGAAGTAGTGTGCTTTTGGCAATGTAATTAGGGCGGACCTCCATGTAGTCTTTGGGGTCATGAATAAAAAAATTATTGATTTCATTGAAAGTGAAATGTTACAATTAACAATGCAATTTGATTATTTTCATCATGTGGTAAGAATTTTTTATTTTGAAAAGTTATCTATTATATTTAAATTGTACCAATAAATAGTCAAGATAAGAAAATTTAAAATTTACATATATATATATATATATATATATATATATATATATATATATATATACGTAAAGTAACTCTTGTTCTTATTTCTCTAAATTTTTACAATTATCACGAAATAATTTTTTTAATTATGAATATATTAAAAATCAAGTTTTGAAATAAGATAAAAGACTATTTTTTATCAAATTATTTGATAATATATATTAAAAAAATTTTAAAAATTTTTTTGATGAGAGAGGTATCAATTAACCCTCTAATGATTCAATCCTGATTACACTGCCCTTGAATGTAATGTCTAGTTCGCTCATGGGTGTTGAATCTTTTTCTTTTGCGGGGTTCTGTTGCCATTTATGACATGTATTATTGTACAAATTGTTTTCTAGTAAGCCTTCAGCATTTTCTGGGTATATAAGCAAATATTTTGGCGTGGAACAATCCACAGAAAGCTTCGTAAGTGTTCAGGAATGAATGCATTGCACCCAAGGAATGGGATTTGGGACTGTATAAGTTGTGTAAGGAATTTACTCGACAATTTGATAGTTGAAATTAAAAATAGTAATATTTTAATAGTAAAAAAATAATTACACATTAAAAATTTTTTTAATAGATTGACTTCGTTTTAATTTTTTGAATAACGTTATTTTAATATTTATATAATTATATATAATATTTATAAAATTATTACAAATATTCATCAAATTATCACATAAATATCGTATAGAACTTGCAGATCCAAAGAATGAATGCATTGCAGCCTTTTATCATTTATCTCCCTCGGTTTTTTCCTTCTGATTCTTCACGTGATCTTCTCTCACCCTTTGTCAGTTTCTCGTAATATATAGGGTAAAATATGTTAATTACTTTCAAATTTTTATAAATTTTAATTTTTATTCTCAAATTTTAAAATATATAATTTTAACTTTTAAATATTTAAAACATCTAAAAATTTGACCTTCTATCAATTTAAAAGACGAAAGTATATATTTTAAGGGTATTTTTTGTTAGAAACAGAGTACCTATGAGCACGGACAAACAGTATAACTCAATCGAATTGAACAGTCGCCGCTCTATATTCGACCAGGGCTCTAACAATTGCAATTATCAAATATCAACAATGCCGACAAGGCCACACGATCCAAACGTAACGTACCTAGACGTAATTCAAACTTAATAAATAAGTCGAGTAGTATATCTAAGAGACTTGCTCACGGTTCTACTGGAACGTACAGTGCACTAGCACTCCTCCGGACAAGTTGTGCCGCAACGTCATCGTCATCGTCGACCGAATCACCGATCCAATCTCGGTTTGCCTTCAAGAAGTTATTCGCCCCACTCGATGCGATGGGTACAGCGACTCTTCTTGCGAGGATAAGACGGTCTCGGATCATCGTTGACGTACACCAACTGTGATCACCTCGAAAATCCCCTCAGTTCACCGGTCCCGATAAGTAAAAAAATTATGGATCGTGGAGAGAGAACTAAAGTGGCGAATTTTCTCGCAAGAAGAAAAAAAGCACGAAAAATGGGTTAACCCTAATGGCGGCTCTGTTCCCCCTTTTAATCTCGCCTTAGGAAAATTAAAACCCAATTCGGATTAGGAAACCCTAATTCCTTACCCGATTTTATGTTTCCTATTCCTTTTCAAGTTAGAGTTAATTGGGTCAAATAAAAATAGAGGATCATGAAAACATGGCCCGAGCCCGGCCGGCAGGCAGACGCGTGCGTGTGGCATCCTCCATATCTTGGGCTTTTCTATTAAGTTTATAGAAAAGCCTCACTTAATAGAAAAG
>JANUWF010001842.1:0-100000 GCA_026120185.1 Voacanga thouarsii
CGATGCCATAAACTTAGAGTTCATGCCAACTATATACATAGAGGGTTCAGACATTTTTGGCGGTCACAGACTCCACTCATTTGTTGGGACGTCATAGAGTTCCACTACCCCGACCGTGTGCTTCGACAGTTTGGTATATTACAACTCATTCCACAGAGCTGTAAGTATGATGCGAGTTGCACGCGATTGGTACTCGGGGGAATCACACGACCAACTAGTCTCATCACCATTCAGCGTTCATAGCACTGTGCGGTTCGCAACATCAGACAGTCGTGCATGGTGTTCTTAGGATTGGGTTGGAGCCGGACTATCCATCTTGGTACTGACTGAGGACTAGCTGGCGAATTGGTAATTCATCCCCATTAGGGGGTGAGGTCGCCAGCTGTCAATGGATTGGTTCGGGATACACAGTCATGGTAAGTAAATTATTCAGTATTTTGTGTTTTTCTCTCGATAATGTATTATTATTCTTACTTAACTCATGTTGTCTTATGCTATTTTTTATATGGCTGTTACAGTCAGATGGATTTTACAGAGCTATATCTATTGCCACAGAGGCTTTAACTATAACTGACTTATATTCGAGGGCAACTTTCGAGTGTATCAGGGACACGTGCATTCTTTCTTTTACCGCAGCCGGGTTTGATCCTACTAGTTATGGCACACGTCCCGTTCCAAAAGCGGGTGTACTCGTGGTTTCGAAGTAAGCAGCCACTAGAGGCCCTCGGGCTCGGATTGAGGGTCGGGCCATTCCGGGTCAGTGTCGAGGTGGTAGGCAAGCCCGTATAGCCCCAACTGCACCAGTTGCACCCGAGGTTGCACTAGATCCCATACTACTGCTAGCTAGTCCAACTGGGGAGTTCGAGGCGAGACCATCTGAGGAGTTCGATGCGGGACTATCTGGAGAGCCAGCCGCGTAGACTCCAGATACCTTGATCTTTAGCACTACTTGCCTTTCACCATCGATAGAGGACGAGGTGGACGGTATTATAGAGCAGGGGCCCAACACAACGATGCAGGTATGGGATTGGGGTAAGTCACGCAGGCGTCTGCGCATGTTCCACCTACGGAGTCCATACGACCGAGCGCGGTGGTCAATGACCAGGACAGGCCAGGACTTAGAGTTCAGTGGCAGGGGTGACGATCGTGTTATTATCATCCGGCAGTGCCAGAGCAGGGAGATCCCATTATACCCGCCGAGGAGGTACATGCTGCAACAGACATACATACGAGGCCTAGACGTGTTGTCCGACCCTGACCATGCGGCACATAAACTCATTCCTCAGACATTCTTATTATTCTGTATATTATTTATTCTATGTACAGTTACTATCACTTTGCTATCATTATGTATTTTAACTTAAAATACTTGCACCGTTGTATTTATTTTTAGGGTAATATCATTATTTTTTTTTTCAAACGATCGTTATGGGCTTTTTAATCACTAACTTTTTTTTTTCTATTTTTAAACAATCGTTATGGGGACAACTGAACCAGTGGTGAACAAATTTTGAAGTTATAGGACGCTATTGATTATAGCGTCCTAATAAGAAGGACGATAGCTAGCGTCCTATAGACAGTATCCTTTGCTATGCTTATGTATTTTGACTTAAAATATTTGCACAGTTTTATTTATCCAAAACAATAATGTCTTTATTTTTCTTTTTCCGAAGAATTGTACATAGGACGCTATCGAGAATAGTGTCCTTCTATGTAGGATGCTGACGTCAGTAGTGTCCTATCTCTGCTGGTCGCACTGGTTTTCCTTTTTAGTATTGTATAAATTCGTTATGCTAAAAGTAATGTTCTGCTCCCGAATGTTTGCCCCAGCGATGCAGTAAATTTTTTTTCCTCTCTAAATTTTTAATTTATTACAATCATCATGTTTTGAGGACTAATTGTTGTATTCATTTACTGCTTATATCTATATGTTTATTTTGTTATTGTTACCATAAGCTTTGTTGTGCATGGATTGCTATATTGCACACGCATATTGATGCGTTGAACACTTGGAGATCTAAACTGCCTGACAAAATAAGTCTCAGGATTCAGGGGAAGCAAGCAAAAAATGAAAAGAAAATAGCAGAAATGTTGGATGTAGATGGAGATAAATATACTTACCATTTTCTAGCACCCTGAATGCCAGACAATCATCGGCCGAGTAATACTGTAAGCATGTCCTAATAATCTACCTTTGACGCAAGCGTTTGCACCTCGTGTGGTTTTAAGAAAACAAAAGAAAGACGTCGAACACTTGCATCAAAGATAAATTGTCAAGAGTTAGAATGCTGGAACGCTTGCGCTGGAACATTAGAATGTAAAAGTTTGGGATTTTATAGGCACAATAGGAGACTATCCTAAACATTTTTTCCTATTTTGCAAAAATTCATGAAATCATAGGACGCTACTACTAATAGCGTTCTTCTCAGAGGACGCTACTACTAATAGCGTCCTTCTTGAGGACGCCTTTACTAGTAGCGTCCTAAATGTCACACGGTCGGCCATTTTGTTAGATGTATCTTTAGTTGGATCCTGGAAGTGACATTGAACGCTACCATCATATGCGTTCTATTATAGCATTTCTGAAAGTTTTTCGAACACATTTGCTTTTGCAGAGATTCTCTTTTTTTTTTTTTTTTTATTAGTACCAACAGTAGGACGCTACTACTAATAGCGTCTTATTCGCCTCCGACAAAACATTCTCGCTTTGGAACAAGATACCCGGGATTTGAGCGCACTTCAAAGTTGACATGCATCAGAGGATGCTATTATCAATAGCATCCTTGAAAAGGACGCTACTAGCAATAGCATCTAATGTGCCTATATAGCTTCATGCAATCTTGCAACTATTTCATTCAACGCATGCAAAAAAAACACCGGACTCGGTGCCAAACCACTTCATTCTCGCATACGAAGTTATTTTTTTCCAATACCACCATTATCTCACTTGAAACACCATTATCTCTTAGCTTCTTCTGGGATTGCAAGCTCTCATACGAAGCAGGCGGTTCAGTCATCTTTGTGGACCTGTATAGAAAGAGGCTAGTCTTACAGCGTAAAATATCATTTCGCATGCTTGTTGACAAAATCTATGCGTACATGCGGATTGATAGGACGTCATTTACATTGGATATATCTATGAGATATCCTTGGGTATATGGAGACCGTGTTCAATGAGGGTTGCTTACATTATAGAATGATAGCCATATGGATAACATTTGGACTTTGCATTCCATTTTCAAGGAGGGTGGAGTACATATTTATGTAAAGACAGAGCCCATTTTAGATGCACCACACAGCGTGCAAACAGTTCTTAAAGCTGATACTGGCATTTTCATACTGTCAACATCATTTCCCGCCCAACAATTACCTCATACCATTTCCTACATAGATTTGCTATTCCAACAAGAGGGGTTGGAAATAACAACCATTCAGAATCAGTTGCCACAACTACAGAGCTACCTAAATGTTGATCCTCTAAATGAGCCAGAAACAATACAAGCTGATGAGCAACCAATAATTAATGGGGGTGCAGTCATGGACTCACTAGGACCAACATCTGACATTGACGGATCACCAGCCTCAGACGAAAAATATGGAATCAACACCGATGATGTGGGCTACATCGACACCAACAAGCGAGTAGCCATAGTGACCGAGGAGGATGCACTACCTCAACACACATCAATGCATGCTCTACCAGAACCAGTTCATCAGATACTAGTCCAGGTAAGAAATATGCATATGTACAGAAGTTTCCAGGTTATGGACTCGGGGGCATCTGAAGGTGACTTTTTCTATGCCGGTGATAACTTACGTGTTGATGAATGGACAGTAGAAAAGTAGGAGTTAAGGCATAAAATGCGGTTTCGGGATAAGTCAAAAGCAGTACATACTGTGAGATTATAGCACGTAAAGAAGGGCTGCGAGTTCACTGTTATTAAAAGTAAGAGTATGATTTGGACAATCTCTTACAGGAATAACACTGAACAAAATCCATGTGCTTGGTATGTTCGAATCATTAAGAAAGCCAATACTGGACGATGGAAAATTTCGATTTGGAATGGCGAACACACATGTCTCCAAAGGGTCATAAACAACAACAATCGAAATTTGTCCCATAAATTCATTGCACAACACATATTGCACCTTATTAGAGATGACCCCGAGATAAGTGTCAGTACCGTATTAAAAGTTGTACATGACAAATTCCAAGTTGGATGTTCATATAAAAAAGGATTGTATTCTAATAAGGCTGCTGTTGCATTTCTATATGGCACATGGTCCTCTACTTTCAGAGGACTACCAACGTATATGTTGGCGTTACAGGATTCAAATCCTAGTACAATAGTACACTGGAAACACCACGACATCAATGCCAGAGATACAAATATTTTCAAATTTGTATTTTAGGCTTTCAAACTATCGATCGACAGATTTAGGCATTGTTGTCCTGTGATTTCAATCGACGAAACCCATTTAAGAGGGGCATGTAAGAGTGTCATGTTGATTGCAAGCACTTGGGATTCTAATAATCACGTTTTTCCCCTGGCTTTTGCTGTTGTTGATGCTGAATCAAATGAGAGTTAGGGATGGTTTCTTAAACTATTCCGGAGACATGTGGTGAGCGAAAGACATGTTTGTATTGTGTCCGATAGGCATCTTTGGAATCTTGTCGACTATGATGACACGGGCTGAGTGGGCAGAGCTAATGGGAGTTCATAGGTACTATTTACGCCATATTCGTGCCAATTTTAGCAAATAGTTCAAGAACACAGAGTTGAAGCGACTCTTGTACAAAGCCGGAGCAGAGAGGAAGATATCTAAGTTTGAATCTGTAATGAACGAAATAAGAGAATACAATCAGGAGGCGTACAACTAGTTGATGCGTATTAGCTTAAAAAAGTGATCGCTTTCACATGATGGTGGATGCATGACAACAAATTTATCCGAATCGTTAAATAGTGTTCTAAAAAAACACAAGCATTACCAATCAAAGCCCTTGTCGATGCAACATTCATGAAGATTGTCGAATATTTTAATCTGCATCGATCTGAGGCCACACACTGCAACAAACCATTTTCTCCGTTGATATGAAATACATTCCAAGCGACTTGCGGAAGACAAGAAATTATAAGGTTGTGCAATATAATAAACGAGTTGGAATTTTTAGTGTTAGGACACCCGCAAGAGTTGGAGGGAAAGGAAACAATGTTTATACAGTAAAAATATCTTCACAGGACTGCGTTACACGAAATGGAATATTTTTGGCTTGTCGTGCACGCATGCATTCGCTGTCTGTTGACACCGTGGTTGGCAACCTTTTGATTTTGTACTGCCTATTTACTCCTTGGACAAATACATTGCGGTTTACAACAATGACTTTTATCCAGTCAACAATGAAAATTTATGGCGTAATACTAACTTTTCGTTGGAGAGCTACACACCGACACTTAAAGGTAATAGATCAAGACGAAGGCGTACTACACATTTTCGAGGAGAGATGGACTATCGAAATGAAGGGTCTCCACCAAGATGTGGAAATTATCATCAAACGGGACATAACAGGTAAAATTGTAACAACGCTAGTTTCAAACCTAGAGAATAAATTAGACTGCATTCAGTTGTATTGTAACAAATTTATTTAATGATAATAAAATTCATTCTGCAATTGACGTTGTCCCATTTTTTTTATTTATCCATTAACTACACACACTTTTGTTATATTTTTTAAAGTTAATACAATTTCAGCAGCTAATACAAACAATTTATCCTAACGTAAAGGATAATAAATTTTGTATACAACGCAATCACTAAAATGTGAAGTAGGACGCACATTCATGGATAGCGTTCTAAGTAAATAAGGACGCATTTGTCGATAACGTCCTCATTTAATTAGGACGTTATCAACAAATACGTCAAGGCCATTTTAGGCCAAGAATTCGCAACAGGGCAACGTGAGGACAAATGGCCTCAAATGGGGCCATTCTGATCAATAACCCTAATAATCTCTGTAGAAGCTTGCTTGCAACAACTTTCCCATATAGTTACTCAAGTTCAAAGTTTACAACAGCATGATGACACTATTTTAGCTAACCAACAGCAGATTTAAGCTACATTGGTCACTCTCTCGGAGGCCTATACCCGTTCTACTTAGTATTTTGGATCCTTGTTTGCTCTAAAAAGAGGAAGTAGGTTGCTGATGTATTGATGCTGCTACTCTATTTTTGTTAGGGGGTGTTTACTATTGCTGGCGTTGCTCTTTGTGGTTGAAACTATTATTCAAACAGTCTCTTTTGACGTAATAGGAAATAGGTTTGTTGGATGCTACCAATCACTAGTTGGTATTATTGTAAATGACAAATGTTATATCATTTCTATATTTACTTGGTCACTCAAGATTGTGGTGTTAATGCATGTTATGAAGAATTTTCATTAGCTTGTCGTTTTACATCAAACAATACTAAAGGGGAAGATTGTTAGGATTGATTGTCAAGGTTACTATCTATTCAAATGACTTCAATAAGAATCCTTTACGTGCTAAAGATTTTTTTAAAAGAAACTAATAAGTTGGCAATGTTTGAGGCTAAACTATCTCGATTTGATTAGGAAACAGATTCCGACAAATCTAGCTCGAATCTCACTGAAGATTTAATGAAGATTCTGTGGGCATCCAAGTACAATTAGAACTGAAAATATTTAGGATCGGTATAGACACCTCTTTCAAGTAGTTTCCTAATTCAACAAGAAACTAATACTCTACTTAAACAGTATAAAAACCCAACCGAGAAGTGATGAAAAATAAGAGAGGGAAGCTACATGAATCGATAGAAGAATTCTTTGAAGAGTTGGCCAAGTTGCAGAGTCAGGAATTCATGCACAAAAATTCATGAAGTATGCAAATGACAACTGTTATATCATCTTTGGATTTACTTTGTCACTCGAGATTGCGGTGAAATTGCATGTTACGAAGAATTTCCAATAGCTTGTCGTTTTACATCAAACAATACTAAAGGAGAAGATTGTTAGGATTGATTGTCGAGGTTACTGTCTATTCAAATGACTTCAATAAGAATCCTAGATGTGCTAAAGATTTTTTTTTTAAAAAAAAAGAAACTACTAAGTTGGCAATGTTTGAGGCTGAACTATCTCAGTTTGATTAGGAAAAAGATCTTGGCAAATCTAGGTCGAATCTGATTGAAGATTTAATGAAGACTCTATAGGTATCCAAGTACAATTAGAACTAAAAATATTTAGGAACGGTATGGACACTCCTTTCAAGTAGTTTCCTAATTCAACAAGCTAATTCAACAAGAAAACTAACACTCTGCTAATGTTTGTATTATACCCTAAAGACAATCACTTATATATTATATATATGACACATTTATTGATACAATGTTTTCTTTATCTTTTGATTTAATTAATCATTCTACGTATATGTATATAAAACTGTTAGATAAAGTCTCAAACACATAATATAGTGTTAAGGAAATTGTAATAGAAATCATAATATGAAATTCCTATTACACTATGTAGTACTTGTACTTAAATTATCACTAATCATAGTATTAGTGAGATAAGAAATTGTTAATGCACAAAAATTTACACGTGTTATACTTCTTGATTTGATCAAGCGTTAGTTCTTACATATGTGAGTATTGCGATATTCAAAGTTAACACATAAATACTTGTTAAGTGAACAAGTTCATTGGATGACCTAATTATGAGATAATCACATAGATAACTATTAGTGCTAGGGGTAAAATATCATTATAACAAATGTGCAAGTATCCTTAAACTTGAGCGTTGTACTTTGATTCCAATCTTTGGAGTCCCTATAAGACCATCTATGAGATAGATATTACGTACAATGTCAAGTAACGAAAGTAGTTAAAATGATCAATAAAAGATTTATCACTCCTAATAGTAGGCAATTAGTCATGTCAAATTTAGTGGCCAATATCCCTGTTACCGATTAATCAGTTACGAAATTAATTTTCGCGGCAAATTTTTCATGGCAGATCATAGACCAAGGCATGCCTGGTCGCAACACCATCCCCTTCATGGACCACAACTCACTTCGTGGACCAAGCACACATAATTGCAACCCTCAAATTATTTGGAGAACTTTTGTTTCCCTTAAGAATCGAACCCAAGACCTTTCTTATGAGAGGTTGGGATTCAACTACTGAAAAAAAAGTCCAATTGCTTGGACATATCTTTTTTTTTTTTTTTCATTTAAAGTATTCCCAACATTCAATATATGTGTGTATGCATATATTTATTTATATATAATTATAAATATTTATTGATATATATCTATATATATAAATATTCATATATACAAATATTATATATAATAAATATATTTTTCATTTATATAAATAAATATTTAGTTATGAATATATGTATTGATGAAAGATTTTCATGGTTGATTAGTAGGAGATCAACCACGAAAATTATCCGTGACTGATCATTTATGAGTCAACCACAAAAATTTTTAAAAAATGTAATTATATATTGATAAAAGTTTTTTGTGGCTGGTTCACAAAAGATCAGCTACAAATCAGCCACATATAATTAAATTTTAAAAAATATCTGTAGTCGATTCTTAACTGATCACTTACGAATCAGTAATGAATTTTTTTTTTTAAAATGTGATTACATATTGGTGAAAGATTTTTGTGGTTGATTCGCAGAAAATCAGTCACGAAAAATATCCGTGGCTAATCTCCTGTGACTCAGCCACGAAAACTTTTTAAAAAATATTTTCCGTGGCTGATTGGCAGGAGATCAGCCACAAATTGACCACGAATACTTTGCATAAATATAATTAAATTTTAAAAAATATCCAAGATCGATTCATAATTGATCATCTACTAATCAGCCACGACATTTTTTAAAAAAAATATATGAGTATATATTGATGAATTTCGTGACTGATTCGCAAGAGATCAGCCACGATAAATATCCATAGCTAATCACCTACGAATCAATCATGAAAATTTTTAAAAATTATGATTATATATTTTGCATAAATATAATTAAATTTTAAAAATATCCGTGACTCGATTTATGGTTGATCACCTACTGAATCGGCCATAGATTTTTTTCATAAATATAATTAAATTATAAAAAAATTTCGTGGCTTATTCATGACTAATTAGCCACAAATTAGCCATGGATATTTTTTAAAATTTAATTATATTTAAGCAAAAATATTCGTGACTGATTCGTGGCTGATCTCCTAGGAATCAACCACGAAATATTTTCATCAATATAATCATATTTTTTAAAAATTTCTGTGATAGATTCGTAGGTAATTCATGGGTGATCACCAATGCTAGTTTTCGTGGCTAACTATCCAGTTTTTAGTAGTAGTAATGCATTCTAGAATAAGCACTAATAAATTCGAGTTACAATTAATTATATTCTAATAGGAGTGACACTAATTTCATACTCTAAAACTAAATGAGATATAATATGATAAAATGAGTTTATTGCACTGGTATTTTACTGTTGAAAGGTTCACGTTAAAACACTTGACTTTCTAGACTTTTCGGTGGTCATGATATATTACTAGATGTTGCTCATGATATGCTAAATATTAATTTATTACTTGAAAAATTAATAAGTTAACTATAGTTATTAAGAATTATTAACTCTATAACGATTAGAATTAATTCATATTTTACTACCACATGACCAGAACACCTAATAGGTCACACACAATAGAGGAGTTGGTACTCAATATATTATTTAATAATATTATGGGATTAATTTGTGAGAAGAAATAATAATTATGAGTTAATTATAAATTGTTATAATTAGTGGGGTAAAATTATAATTATTTAAAAGGCTTGTGATTGAATTTAAAATTTATTATAATTCAAAGGGTCTAACTGAAATTAAATAACCTTGAGCCCATAATTTGGAATGGGTATATTTTGTTTCCAAAAAGGTTCTAGAAAAGGAAGAAAAAAAAGGGGGGGGGGGTTTATGAATTGGTTCATAATTTATTTAGGAAACAGAAGAAGTTCACGTAAGCCGTGTATGTTGTTTTGGCAAAAAGCAGTCGAATACTTCCTATAAATACAAAGAGAATTCGTTCTCTATTGTGCTTTTTCTTTTCTGAAATTTTCGCCGCACAAAAAAGAAACAAAATCACACCAACTTTCCTATAGTCTTCTCACAGAAAAATAAAACTCTAGCCACCTTTGATTTTTCTAGCAGAAAATTTCGATGGTTCTTGTATACATCATCGTGTGAAAGAAATTTCTGTCTTTAGAATTTAATAATTCATGCTTGGATAATCTTTCAAAAGGGTTCCGTGCGCAAAAGAAAACTTTAAAAGCTGTGTTTTCGATGTTACTAATTTTTCCTTCTTTATCTTAATCCGTTTAATTACATACGAATGATCATTTGAGTGGATTTCATTTTAATTTCTACTGCACATTAACTATTTTTGCATGATCAAAATTCAATAGTAATATCGAGCCATCTTATATGTGTTGTACAGATTTATTATTACTTTCGAAATTATTTCAAAAAATAAATTTATCATTATGAAATTATTTCATAAATATTTTAAATTTTGAAATTATTTCAAATTTATATTTAGGTATGTGAAAATTGTTTTTAGAATATTTTGATTAAAAAAAAAAGACTCATTTATTGGGTTGTTATTATTATTATTATTACAATTTTTTATATTAATTACTGAAATTGTTTCAGTTAAAGGATTTATGAAATCTTTGGAAATTGTTTCTTAAAAATAATAATAATTAGGAAATTGTTTTCTTATGTTTTTCTTTCCTTTTGTTTTTTTTTTTCCCGTCAGGCTATAAAGGAAAAAAATTGTTTCCTTATGTTTTTTTTTTTTTCTTTTTGGGATCTTCCGTAAGCTATGTACTTGACATCTTTTAGCAATTGCAAGGCTTACGGAAAAAAAAAAAAAAGAATTAGCGGAAAAAAAAACCAAAAAAAAAAGGTAACAGAAAAACAAAAGCCATCGTGGGCCACCTAGGAAGTTCCCCAGGCAGCCATGGGGGACTTCCTGAGTTGCCTAGGGATTCCCTAGGATAGGTGTTTCCATCTCCCATTTTATTAAAAAAAAAAAAATTCTTTTTCCTTTTACCAACTAGTTTTTTTAATTCAAAATGGACCCAAATGTTTTTCCAAAAATATTGATTTTTGAATTTACAAAGTTTCTTAAATTTGATTTTGGATATAATTATATTATTTTCAAAATAATGATTTTGGAATTTATATTTATGATGAATTTATTTTATTTTTTCAAAATAATGATTTTGGAAATTCTATATTTCATGAACATTTATTTTGCTTAATGTTTTAAGCATAATTTTGGCATGTTGACTTGATTATGGATTTAGACTAATTAATTTTGATTAATTAATATTGTTTCATGCATTTTATTACTTTGTTTTGAGCAAATAAGCATGTGTGTCCTACATTCTCTATTATTCTTGTGTAATTTATCTTTCTCATCTAACTCTCCTCACATGTAACTCGATGTTTCTTTATTAAAATTGATAGAAGAATTCTTTGAAGAGTTTGCCAAGTTGTAGAGTAAGAAATTCATACACATTCTGAGAATTCGTGAAGTATGAATCTTCGTGAAGGCGGACTAAATCTCTTATCAAAGTATGTTTCTTGGTTCAAGTCAATTACTTAAAACAATCATTATCTTTGTGGCGGGTATGAATTAAATCTTCTTCAAAGCAAATATCTTTCGATGGGAAGATTTCCTTACGTCAAACAAAGTACCTTGGTATTGTAGCAACAATGATTAAAGAGAGTTCAATCGAGATAATTAGGTCTAGCAAAGGTCTTCTAGGAGTTTGACATAATTGAGTTTAGCAAAGGTCTTTTAGAAATTTGACAAAAAGAATACTAGCGTAGTATTTTGTTAGAGTTTATTGTTAGATTTGTATTCGAACAGTAACGAATCGAGTATCATATTTTCGAGTTCAAATTCAAATATAATCGAACACCTGTTCAAGTTCGTTCAATTATTATTTGATAATATTCAAACTTGTATAAATTCAAATTCGAAAAACTCCATTAACGTTCGAGTTCGAATTCATTTATTTCATATTTTTTTAAAATTTATAAAAGTAATAATTCAAAATTTAATAAAAATAATTGAATATTATAATATTAAATAAATATAATAATATAATTAATCTTAATATTAATACTAATACTACAATATAAGATTTATTAAGAATAAATTTTAATGTTATACAATATAAATAAATATAATATAATTAATTTTTAAAAATATATAATATATTTGCGAAAGTTCGAATATATTCGAGTTCGTTTGTTTATTAATCGACCTTAATATTTCGTTCGTTTATTAAACGAACGAGTTTTATTCGAACACAAACAGCTCGATTAAGCTTTCGTTCGTAAATGTTCGGTTCATTTACAACTTTATTCATTGGGGATCATTTAGTGAGTTGAGATAAATGTATTTGTCACGCCCCGAGTCCGGGGATGACACGGCAGCACCTCCCAAATTGGAATGCCAAACCCTTAGTACCTTAAACTGATCCACCATACTTCCACTGCTCTACTCTGATACTTAAATAACCCGCATACATAAACTCACACTTCTAGAAACTCAAATTCGTAATCAAGTCTAAGCAAACCAACTGACATTAACTGAGCATTTATTTACATAGTCTACCAAGTATATAATGGACATAAATCCATCAAAACCATCAAAATTTAACAAAACATCCAAATTGTTCAAATAAATATACATATTACATAAATTCAGAAATAACGACCGGATATCATTGCCAATCTTCCTCAACCACTCGTTTAGTTTTTCTTCTTCTAACCGATATCCTACAAAATGGTAAATAAGGAATGAACTCACAAGCTCAGTAAGAAAATCTGGCTTACCTGGGATTGAGCATGCTATATATACATATACATTTATAAAACGCTTATTCAAAATATATTTCAAGTTATTGTAGTACACAACTCATGGAGTTTTAGAATATCTTCATGGTGGGTTAATTGCACTATATAAAGATCTCAGAATATCATACAAAGAAATAAGAGGGAGGGAAAGAGGAACAATGAATTTCTTAATTTTACTCAATATTGAATCAAATAATACATAGCCGACACCTAAATACTAAACCGATGTTATTTATTCAATGAAAATAATGATCAATAAATCAAGAAAAAATGTCATCGCTTCAATAGAAGAAACCGGTGCCGGAATCAAATCAAAGGGGAGCCGGCGCGGGTGGGGAACACGGCCGGCACCAGTGCGGCTGGACGAGTGTGAAGCCGACGCCGGCCTTGGGAAAGGGAGTTGGCGCCGGGTGAGCTCTGGAATGCGTGAACGTAATTTTCAGAGCACCCAAAAGCTAATCTGCAACATCCTAACCCCAAGAACCAAACCAATCATTCACTTTATCAAGGAAATATACCGTTTTTGTACACACAAAACCGTTTAAACACACACACACACACACACACACATATACACACACACACACATACTTAAACATAACTTAATTCACGAAAATGATCCATACTTGGGGACTTGGTTTGGCTTAACTGATATGTCTTTCAATTATTATATCACATTAGAAGAAAAGCATTAACTTATCTTAGGTATTGTATCTCCCTACCGGGTCTTATAGCTTATAAAGTTAGGAATTTCTTACTAAAGCAGAATCCACAAGCAATTTAGCATTCTTATGAATCAAAATCAGAGCATAAACATAGAACACAGTTTAAACCCATGGATTCCATTTACAACATCAAAACATAATTTAACAAGTAAACATATCATACTCAATACCATTTTTCATATATTCAAAATAGCAATTTCATAAAGGATTTAAAACGCACATGATTTCTGGAAAACAACAATCAATAGCCAAAATACAGGTAAACCCAATTTCCTTACCTAACGCCACAATCAAATAATTCAACAAGTCAAATCTTCTTAATCACCACCAAAAACTCTTAGATGCCTACAATTTCCCAATAACCCCAACCACAATTTAGAATCATAATATTACTGAAATCTCCCAATTCAAAACCCTATAACCCATTATCTCATAATCATAAACTTGATGGCCTAAGAACAATCTAGATACATAATCAGAGAGAAGAGGAGTCAAACTTACCCAAGTTTGTAGTTTCTGGCTCAATCTCCACCCTAGGTTCTTCACTCCCGTCGTTATTCTCCTATTTTGATACAGAACTGAAAAAATGATGTATCTATTTAGAATGTTGCACGTTATAGAATAAAGAGAATCCCAAACTAAAATAATCAATTAAAACTCATAACCCCGCTAACTTTCTAATATCACATAATAACCCCACATCATCAATTGGACCCTAAGCCCACTAAACATAATTAAAGGAAAACCCAAATAGAAAAGGCTCAAAAAGAAGAAAAAGTTCGAGTCTCATAGTATTCCTTCTAATTTTTATTAAAGTTTAGTGGATTTTGTTACTAATTTAGGATTTACAGACGTAAATTTGTTGATAGTCAAATTACGTTAACAACTTATTGTATTTATTAAATTTTTTATTTTATAATTTGTTAAATTAACACAATTATGACAGAAAAATTTAACAAAAACTCAAAAAATGAACAATCTAAACCACACAAATATAACTAATACTCCATTGATTGGCTGATTTAAATAGCCAGAAAGGACTCTGATCTGATTCGGGTAAGCAAATTTAAGCAAAGATTCAAATTTAGATAGCAGTGGAGATACGCTGGTGCTCTTGCATCTAAGTGGTGGATCACATGTTACGCCGCCTGTTGAGATGGAAGTTTTGTTGTTCTAGTGTGGGTCTACACATACTTTTTTTTTTTTTGCTAAATTGGGTCTACACATACTTGCTCTAACGATGGTTGTACTTGGATAACGAAATCTATCTTAATTTAAAATTCTATTAATTTAAATAATTTTTATTTTATCAAAGTTATTATATATTCTCATTATATTATATTTTTATTATATTTAAATTTTATATATTTAATAATTTTTTATTATATTTAAATAAATTTATCTCAATTCAATTATTATTCAAGTACCTTATGAAATCTAATTTCATCTTTTCAATGATTGATGTTGATCAGTTGCTAATTGTCATTGTACATAAGTGAAAGTAGTTTAATAAGCGCGACTGGTTAATTCCTTTACGATGAATTTACTTCTGAAAGTAATGAGGCCTTTTGTCAATGATATTTATGGTCTGAATGGGGAGCCTCTGTCCTTGGATTTTCTTTGCAGCGTGGTTGGTAGTGACTTTAATATTGTATAGTGGGTATGTGATTTTCATTGAAATTGGGAGGATAACCGAAGAAACTGCATTCTTCCATGGGGATGAATGGCGTAGATCTTGAATTTATTGAAGTGTGTTTTTGACGCTTCATTTGCCCCACATAGAAGAGAAGAAGTAGTGTGCTTTTGGCAATGTAATTAGGGCGGACCTCCATGTAGTCTTTGGGGTCATGAATAAAAAAATTATTGATTTCATTGAAAGTGAAATGTTACAATTAACAATGCAATTTGATTATTTTCATCATGTGGTAAGAATTTTTTATTTTGAAAAGTTATCTATTATATTTAAATTGTACCAATAAATAGTCAAGATAAGAAAATTTAAAATTTACATATATATATATATATATATATATATATATATATATATATATATATATCGTAAAGTAACTCTTGTTCTTATTTCTCTAAATTTTTACAATTATCACGAAATAATTTTTTTAATTATGAATATATTAAAAATCAAGTTTTGAAATAAGATAAAAGACTATTTTTTATCAAATTATTTGATAATATATATTAAAAAAATTTTAAAAATTTTTTTGATGAGAGAGGTATCAATTAACCCTCTAATGATTCAATCCTGATTACACTGCCCTTGAATGTAATGTCTAGTTCGCTCATGGGTGTTGAATCTTTTTCTTTTGCGGGGTTCTGTTGCCATTTATGACATGTATTATTGTACAAATTGTTTTCTAGTAAGCCTTCAGCATTTTCTGGGTATATAAGCAAATATTTTGGCGTGGAACAATCCACAGAAAGCTTCGTAAGTGTTCAGGAATGAATGCATTGCACCCAAGGAATGGGATTTGGGACTGTATAAGTTGTGTAAGGAATTTACTCGACAATTTGATAGTTGAAATTAAAAATAGTAATATTTTAATAGTAAAAAAATAATTACACATTAAAAATTTTTTTAATAGATTGACTTCGTTTTAATTTTTTGAATAACGTTATTTTAATATTTATATAATTATATATAATATTTATAAAATTATTACAAATATTCATCAAATTATCACATAAATATCGTATAGAACTTGCAGATCCAAAGAATGAATGCATTGCAGCCTTTTATCATTTATCTCCCTCGGTTTTTTCCTTCTGATTCTTCACGTGATCTTCTCTCACCCTTTGTCAGTTTCTCGTAATATATAGGGTAAAATATGTTAATTACTTTCAAATTTTTATAAATTTTAATTTTTATTCTCAAATTTTAAAATATATAATTTTAACTTTTAAATATTTAAAACATCTAAAAATTTGACCTTCTATCAATTTAAAAGACGAAAGTATATATTTTAAGGGTATTTTTTGTTAGAAACAGGGTACCTATGAGCACAGACAAACAGACAACTCAACTGAATTGAACAGGCGCCGCCTATATTCGACCAGGGCTCTAACAATTGCAATTATCAAATATCAACAATGCCAGCAAGGCCACACAGTCCAAACGTAACGTACCTAGACAGAATTCAAACTTAATAAATAAGTCAGTAGTATATCTAAGAGACTTGCTCACGGTTCTACCAGAACGTACCAGGCGCTGGCACTCCTCTGGACAAGTTGTGCCGCAACGTACTGTACTGCTGACCGAATCACCAGTCCAATACTGGTTTGCCTTCAAGAAGTTATTCGCCCCACTCTGATGCGATGGGTACAGCGACTCTTCTTGCAGGATAAGACGGTCTCAGATCACTGTTGACGTACACCAACTGTGATCACCTCGAAAATCCCCTCAGTTCACCGGTCCCGATAAGTAAAAAAATTATGGATCGTGGAGAGAGAACTAAAGTGGCGAATTTTCTCGCAAGAAGAAAAAAAGCACGAAAAATGGGTTAACCCTAATGGCGGCTCTGTTCCCCCTTTTAATCTCGCCTTAGGAAAATTAAAACCCAATTCGGATTAGGAAACCCTAATTCCTTACCCGATTTTATGTTTCCTATTCCTTTTCAAGTTAGAGTTAATTGGGTCAAATAAAAATAGAGGATCATGAAAACATGGCCCGAGCCCGGGCCGGCCGGGCAGCGCGTGCGTGTGGCATCCTCCATATCTTGGGCTTTTCTATTAAGTTTATAGAAAAGCCTCACTTAATAGAAAAGCCTTTTAGTATATAAAGGCTTCCACACTCTTCTATTTTTCTCATGTGGGACTCATGTCTAACATGAGTTCCCAAATGGTTAAACACCCAACTTTAACAACATTTAATTATGGATTCCCACCATGAAAATGGCTTCTACCACAATCAAAACAATCTCTAACATGTCAAGAACAATTTCCATTAATTGTTTTAGGCTAACTAATCATGAGTTAAAAATTATTAACTCCCAAAGTTGCCATTTTCAATAATCCCCCAAAAATCCATAGTTAAAGACTATTCATGATTTACACAATCTGCTTTCAATAATGGTACCTTCCGGTTTGAACCACTACCTAAGTTATCCAACTTATGCCCTCACATGAACAGATGGACTTAAGCCTTGAATCTAAACCTTGAATGTGATGGCGTCCATTGGTAACAACAGACTATCGACTATGGAGATAATCTTTAGGGTTGACACGTTATGGCCATGTGTCCTGATCCTGTCTCATGAGTATATTCAGAGAAAACCCAATTCCCTTTAGTTGCGGCCACACAACAACACTCACATAATTGGCGATATCCAAGGATGTACTGCTAGCATCCTGTCTAAAAGACTTGATCCCATTCAGAATCAAAACTCTTACTAATTGCAGTAACCGCACCACAGGTTTTCAGGGAAAGGACCTAAATACAAAAATATCAGAATTAGTGCCAGATTCACTCAAACAGCTTGTTTATACCACATTGAACTGCCTTGTGGGATCTCCACTTGGTCAGTTGGGTTACCACTGTAGGTGAATCATTTCTGGGTTATCAGTCCCATTCCCAACCTGGATTTAAGGAACAATGATGTTTCAAGTCCCTTAGTTAGGGGTTCTGCAATGTTATCTTTAGATCCAACAAATTCAACAGACACCACCCTTTCAGACACTAACCCCCTTATAGACTTAAGTCTAACTTGGATGTGTCTCTTAGTTTTTTGATTATACTTGGTACTCTTTATCTTTGCAATTGTGGTTTAACTGTCACAATGCACAGATATAGCAGTAACTTGCTAATCATTGGCAAAGAGGACAATAGTCCATACAGCCATTCAGCTTCAGTTCCAGTAGTATCCAAGGAACATTACTCAGCTTCAAAAGTTGACCGAGTTATCAAAGTCTGTTTACAAGACTTCCAGGCGACTGCTCTGCCACCTAATGTAAACACATATCCAGTGCAACCATTGCTACCAGAGTTCTTGGCTATCCAGCTTGCATCACTATACCCTTCAAGTACAGCAGGGAATTTCCCATAATGCAGCCCAAAGGACAATGTTCCCTTCAAGTAACTTAGTACTCTATCCAAGGCCTCCCAATGAGTCCGATTTGGACAGCTTGTATATCTTGTCAGCTTAGATACAGAAAATGAAATATCCGGTCTTGAGCCATTTGCAAGATATTGCAAGCTACCAATAATTTGAGAATATCTTAATTGAGACACAGGAACTCCACTTTCATTTTTGAACAAAGCTACAGAAGGGTCACTTGGAGTTGTAGCAATTCTACAATTTTGATACCCATATTTCTCAAGTACACTCTCAACATAATGAGTTTGAGAAATGGTTATCCCCTCAGTTGAGCGAATCAACTTTAGGCCAAGAATCACATTTGCTACTCCCATATCCTTCATTTCAAACTTACTTTTCAAAAATGATTTAGTCTCATTAATTATCTCAATATTGGACCCAAATAGCAAAATGTCATCCACATACAGGCATAGAACAATACAAACACTACCTTTAACCTTACAGTAAACACACTTGTCATTCTCATTTATGTTGAAGCCAAATGATAAAATTGTTTTATCAAATTTTTCATGCCATTATTTGGGTGCTTGTTTTAGACCATATAGAGATTTAACAAGTTTACAAACTTTTCGTTCATTTCCTTTGGCTACAAATCCCTCAGGTTGATCTATATATATCTCTTCTTCAAGATCACCATGAAGAAAAGCTGTCTTCACATCCATTTGGTGGATGGTGAGACCATATATGGAAGCTAATGCAATTAGCACTCGGATTGTAGTCAAAGGAGCAACAGGAGAGTATGTATCAAAATAGTCTATTCCCTCTTTCTGTCTAGACCCTTTGGCAACTAATCTGGCTTTATACTTATCTATGGTCCCATTTGGTTTAAGTTTCTTCTTAAATATCCATTTACATCCAATTGTACTGCACCCAGAAGGGAGATCTACCAATTCCCATGTCCCATTGGAGACAATGGAATCCATCTCACTCTTGACAGGTCCTTTCCAATGCCCTGCTTCTGAGGAAACCATAGCTGCTTGAAAAGTCAAAGGTTCGTCCTCAACATTGTAAGTGACAAAGTCACTTCCAAAGTCCTTGACAACCTTAGCTCTCTTGCTCCTTCTAGGTTCTTCCAATTCCTCAATTTGAGTATTGGGACTATTTGGACCTGCCCCCACATCTTTCATCCTTTCCACATGTTCAGGAATGGAATCAGATATTAAGGCTGAATCTAAAGTAGAAACATCTTGAGGCAAACCAGTTTTCATGGGAAACACATTCTCAAAGAATGTAGCATCACGATATTGAATGATAGTATTACAATCTATACCAGGTATTTCGGACTTAATTGCCAAAAATCTCATGGCATAACTTGTTTCCATATAACCAATAAAGATGGCATCAACAGTCTTTGGTCCTAACTTCTTCCTTTTATGTTCAGGGATTAAAACTTTTGCAAGACAACCCCACACACGGAAGTATTTTAAGTTAGGTTTCCTACCTTTCCAGATTTCAAATGGAGTTACCTCTTTATGTTTATGAGGGACTCTGTTCAGAATATGGCAAGCCGTATTCAAAGCCTCACCCCACATATACTTAGGCAATCCATAATTCAAAAGTAAACTGTTGATCATATCTTTAAACGTTCTATTTTTCCGTTCAGCAATCCCATTAGACTGGGGAGAATAAGGGGGTGTCTCCTCATGAATTATGTCGTTGCTTTGGCAATATTCAACAAATGGATTAGACCCATACTCTCCACCTCTATCAGATCTTAACCTTTTAAGTTTCTTGCCAGTTTGAGTTTCAGCTTCATTTTTAAATATGAGAAACTTTTCAAGTGCTTCATCTTTATGTTTAAGTAAATAAACATAGCAATATTTACTGCAATCGTCAATTAAAGTAATGAAGTATTTCTTATGATCCCTAGTCAACAAGCCATTGAATTCACAAATATCTGTGTAAACTAAATCAAGTATTCCTGAATCCCTTTCAATTGAATGATAGGGTTTCCTGGTTATTTTAGCTTCCACACACACTTGACATTTATTCTTCTTATCAATTGAATGTTTAGGGATCAAGTCTAAATTCATCATTCTTTTAACAGAATCTAAATTTAAATGTCCGAGTCTGCTATGCCAAATATTAGTGGATTCAATCATGTGCACCATGGGATAAACACAACAGAAGAAGCTTTATTCAAATCAGAAGTACATGGTTCAACTCTTAATTTAAATAAACCATCTGACAAGTAACCTTTGCCAACAAAAGTATTGTAGTGCATAATCACTACTTTATTACATTTGAAAGTCAATCCATAACCCTCTCTAACTAAATATGAACCACTAAGAATATTCCTACGAACTGTTGGAACATGTTGCACCCTATGAAGAGAAATAATAAGCCCTGAAGGAAACTTCAAGTCCACGCGTCCAATCCCCAACACATTGGCTGCAGTTGAGTTCCCCATCTTCACAGTTTTTCCTTTAATAGACTGGTAAGATACAAAAAGTAATTTATCAGCACAAACATGCACATTTGCTCCAGTATCAACCAGCCATTCAAGTAGCTCATAAATAGAAAAGACTTCTGGGTTAACAGAAACATACCTTTCATCATCATTGGAAGTACTGATGCCAGTCCCAGCCTCAATGATACAAACCTCAGCAAGGTGAGTACTCAAATCAGCTTCCACTTGATTAGTATCATCTACCACCACATTGACTTGTGCTTCAAAATTTGATCATTGTTTGACTTTGGGCTTTTTAGACAGACAGTCCTTAGCCTAATGTCCAACCTGACCACAATTCCAGCAAGGTTTGTTCGCTTTCGGTTTCTTCTTGGCCTTGCCTTTTGTCTTGTTTATGATTTTAGAGTTTGAATTAACCCCCACATTCCTCTGATTATTACTCTTCTTCCCAGTAGTCACCACATGGACATTAGACTCCACAGGTACAATATGACTATTCTTTCTATGTTGCTCCTCAATGGATATTGATTTCATCAGATCGTTTAGAGAAATCTTCTCCGTCTTGTGTTTGAGGGACATACCAAAGTCCTCCCAAGACTTAGGAAATTTCTCTATCACTGACATCACTTGAAACTTCTCAAGAAGTTCCATATCCGATTCATGAAGAGAATGAATAATCAATTGCAACTCTTGAGTCTGTTCAGTCACAGACTTACCCTCAACCATCTGAAACTTCAGGAATTTGGAGATATAATACCTTTCCAAACCTTGATCATCGGTATTATATTTCCTATCCAGTTCATTCCATAGCATCTTTGCTGTGTATGACTCAGAACAGTAGACATCAAAGAGAGCATTTGTCAATTCTGACAGTATTGTCCCTCTGCCTACATTGTTCCGTTCATCCCACGCAGCAATCTCAACTACTCTAGAATGCCTTTCAGTTGGTATAGGCCTGTCTACCTGCACTGCTGATAATAAGCCCCTCATGGTCAACCAAATTTTCATGCGTTGTTGCCAACGCTTGAAATTCTGCCCTGGACCAAACTTGTCCGACAAACTATTCAAGTCAACCAAAGGCTTACACGCAGCAGATGCAGTACCTGACGAACTGGCCATTGCACACACACAGATAATTGCAGAATAACTTCTTGAAGACTATTAGAAACAGGGTACCTACGAGCACAGACAGGCAACTCAACTGAATTGAACAAGCACCGCCTATACCCAACCAGGGCTCTAACAATTGCAATTATCAAATATCAACAATGCCGGCAAGGCCACACAGTCCAAACGTAACGTACCTAGACAGAATTCAAACTTAATAAATAAGTCAGTAGTATACCTGAGAGACTTGCTCGCGGTTCTACCAGAACGTACCAGGCGCCGGCACTCCTCTGAACAAGATGCGCCGCAACGTACTGTACTGCTGACCGAATCACCAGTCCAATATTGATTTGCCTTCAAGAAGTTATTCGCCCCACTCTGGTGCGATGGGTACAACGACTCTTCTTGCAGGATAAGACGGTCTCAGATCACTGTTGACGCACACCAACTGTGATCACCTCGAAAATCCCCTCAGTTCACCGGTCCCAATAAGTCAAAAAATTATGGATCGTGGAGAGAGAACCGAAGTGGCGAATTTTCTCGCAGGAAGCAAAAAAGCACGAAAAAAGGGTTAACCCTAATGGCGGTTCTGTTCCCCCTTTTAATCTCGCCTTAGGAAAATTAAAAACCAATTCGGATTAGGAAGCCCTAATTCCTTACCAGATTTTATGTTTCCTATTCCTTTTCAAGTTAGAGTTAATTGGGCCAGCCTGAGCCAGGCCGGGCGGGCGGCGCGCGCGTGTGGTATCCTTCATACCTTGGGCTTTTCTATTAAGTCTATAGAAAAGCCTTTTAGTATATAAAGGCTTCCACACTCCTCTATTTTTCCCATGTAGGACTCATGTCTAACATGAGTTCCCAAATGGTTAAACACCCAACTTTAACAACATTTAATTATAGATTCCCACCATGAAAATGGCTTCTACCACAATCAAAACAATCTCTAACATATCAAGAACAATTTTCATTAATTGTTTTAGGCTAACTAATCATGAGTTAAAAATTATTAACTCCCAAAGTTGCCATTTTCAACATTTTTGTCCAACCATCAAGGATGGTAATGGGTCATCTCCTCCCTTGTTTTTTGCCGAGTCTTCTCCCACCTTTAGAACATGATCAGTCCTCAAACCCATTGCTTCCTCTCGCAAGCTTGTCGTTTTTGATAGTTTGAGGGATCTGAATAGAGGTTTCTTTGCATTCAAAATCAAAATTCTAATTAAATCCTCCAAGCATAAAACGTATTGAGAGCCCCAAACCAGTCATACGCTGAAACTTCACTCTGAAAAAAGCTAAATTTTGCAATGGGTTTGCACTGGAAGATCAGAGAAAGGGAAGTGTATTTCGATCCTTACAATATATACAGTATGTACATGTTATTTTTAGGGATTACTCTTCTTTTTTTTTTTTTTCTGATTCCTTGTCACTTTTTGACCTTTTATTTACAGTGTGATAGGACAAAAAAAATTGTATTTTTGGGTTTTGGATTTTTAGGTTCCTTGTTATTACCATCTACATCAAACAGAGAGCCTTCTGAAGTGGGTAGGAAGTTATGCTAAAACAGAGAGCCTTCAGAAATGGGTAGGTGAAATCAAAACCTCATGTTGTAACATTGGTATGAATGCCAATTTGAACAAGTTTGTGATGCTTCAGGCTGGTTTATATGACCAACTGGTGAAACTTTTAGGCTAGCTTGAAGTTAGTTGTATCATTTTCAATTTGTAGAATTTGATGGTTGAAGTTAGTTGTATCATACGAATTTGTAGAATTTTGTGGAACGTTTACCATTTGAAATAAAGTTGTACCAATTGCAATTTGTAGAATGTAAAAAGAACCATCCATTAAGCAAGAACTGCAATTTTGAATGTAGTTGGTTTTCTGGATTTTCATTTTGTTCCTGCTATTGGTTATGCTGGTGGATTGGCTTTGTGTTGGCAACCAAATGTGAATCTACAGATAATAGCTTCAAACAACAATTTCATTACTAGCTTGATATTTTGTGCTCAGCTTGGATCTCTGTGGCAACTTACTGGAGTCTATGGGCCTTGCATACATTCCCAAAAACAAAAATTCTGCCAGGATCTTTCAGATATTGGTAGCAGTTTTGCTAGGCCTTGGCTGATTATGGGAGACTTTAATAGCATCACTCAATCTTCTGAAAAATTTGGGGGACGTCCTTTTTGTGCTTCTTCATCTGGAGGATTTACTTCTTTTGTGGATAATGTGGGATTAATTGATTTGGGATTCTCTGGTTTTCCATTTACCTGGAATAACAAAAGATCGGGAACTGCGAACATCCAGGTACGTCTTGATAGGGGACTCGTAAATGAAACTTGGCGTGTTCTATTCCCAAGGGCATCTTTTCGCCACCTTACTGCTCTCTCTTCAAATCATAAGCCTATTCTCCTTAACACTTCTCCTACAACTGATCGATTGTTAAGGCCTTTCCGATTTGAGACTATGTGGACACAGGAAAACTCCTCTCATGATATTATATTGTCTGCCTGGTCTATTCTGGTTCGGGGATCGCCTCTTACTATTCTAGTCTCCAGCATTAAGAATGCAAAACAGGCTCTTAAATATTGGAATAAATCTATGTTTGGTTTTATTCAGTACAATGTAATTGGGATTCGTAGGGAGATTGAAAATCTCCAGTTTCTTCTGCAATCCTCTTTTGTTTTGGAAAAAGAGCAGATTTTACAGGAAGCATTGGACGAGCAACTCACAAGAGAACAACTACTCTGGTGGAACAAAGCAAAGGTTTCCTGATTGGAAGATGGCGATGCAAATACCCGATTTTTTCATCTTTCGACAATTGTTCATAGGAGATATAATAGTATTAATTTTCTTCTCACAGGTACTGATGACTAGAAGTCAGACTGGACAGATATTGGTCAAGCTTTTGAACAATACTACAGCAATCTGTTCTCTTCTACTTCTCCACAGCTTCCCTCTGATATCAATAATCTCATTTCTCCTTCCATCACAAATGTACAAAATGAGGATTTGTGTGTTGTTCCTTCTGATGATCTTATCCGTCAAACAGTTTTTGAAATGAAGGTTGGAAAAAGTCCTGGTCCTGATGGTTGACTCCTTGCTTCTTCAAAACTTACTGGTATATTGTCAAAGCAAAGGTAGTTGCTGCTGTCCAGTATTTTTTTGTTCATGGGAAAATGATTACCCCTTTAAATCATACATTCATTGCTCTTGTTCCAAAAAGGGATTCTGCTTACAAAGTTGATCATTTCTGGCCTATAGCTTTGTGTAATGTGATATATAAAGTTATTTCAAAAATCTTGGCGGATAGGATTAAACCTTTATTGGACAGTCTTGTAGCCCCTTCTCAAGGTACTTTTATCCCTTCTTGGGGTATGGCTGATAATGTGATAATGTGTCATAAGATAATGCATCATCTAAATACCAAGAGAGGAAATTTGGGGCTGATGGCAATTAAGATTGATATGGAAAAGGCATATGATAAGGTGGAATGGTCTCTCCTCATCAGGATTCTGAAAAATCATGGGTTTACAGATCGATTCACCAATCTCATTTCAGAGTGTACATCTATTGTATCCTTTTCAGTATTAATTAATGGTTCTCCTTTTGGATTTTTTTAGAAGTTACAGAGGTCTTCGACAAGGAGATCCGTTATCTCCTTCTCTATTTGTATTGTATTTTGATCTGCTATCTAGAATGCTCATTGCAGCGGAGTCAAATCATTTGTTCCATGGGGTTAAAATTGGACGTTCCTGCCCTTACATCTCTCATCTTATGTATGCGGATGATCTGATTCTTTTTTGTAGAGCGTCCAGGTGGTTCACAATCTACTAGCTACTTATTGCGGATGGTCTGGATTTTCTGTCAATTTTGACAAATCTGTAATTCATTTCAACAGAAATGTGAGGTCTTCCCTAAAATATTCCATCCGTTCAATAATCAACATGTCAGAGTGTGCTCACAATAGCTCCAATCTAGGAGCACCTTTTTTGTAAGAAATCTTCAAAATCTGTGGCCTTTCAAGGACTAGTGGAACGGCTCCAAAGGAAAATCAGTGGTTGGAAAATGAATTCTCTATCACAGGCTGGTCGATCTGTATTAATAAAGCATGTTGGGCAATCACTTCCTATTCATGTCATGCAATGTTTTATTCTTCCATCCTCCATCTGTAATAAATTGGATACTCTGATACGTGACTTTTGGTGGGGTTTTAAAGAAAACTCTGGTAAACATTTATATCTCAAATCTTGGGAAGACATCTGTACACCAAAGGAAAAAGGAGGAATGGGATTTCGGAAATCTTTGGACAATAACCTGGCTTTGATCACGAAACTTTCTCGGCAACTCTACACTGAAGATCATCGCCCTTGGGTTAACCTAATTCGTTCTAAATACCTCCAAGGCAGGAAATTATTGGAAATGGAAAGCTGCCCCAGTGGATCGTCCTGGATTTGGAAAGGTTTATGGAAAACGAAGAAGGTATTGGATGCTGGACTATGTTATCGCATTGGTCATGACTCGCATGTGAACATTTGGAAAGATTCGTGGATCCTGGGTCTTACTAATCATCATCTTCCCCCTGTTCCTATTGACCAGCAACATGTTACTTCAGTCCAAGACCTTATGCTCTCTGATCAATACTTATGGGACTACGAATTCATCTCGAACTTGTTTCCACCACCTATTGCTCGGGAGATTTTGAAAATTTCTATTCCCCAGATTGAGGAACAAGACTCACTGGTGTGGGCTCCCTCCAAGTCAGGGAGATTTTCTGTTAAGTCAGCTTACAGAAGTATTCATCAGATGAGGCACAATTCACTCCACTCCTTACCTCATATGAACCTTTCATCATCTGCTCCTCCCCTTCCCAGCAAACTGTGGAAATCTTTGTGGTCTTCCAGCCTACATAGTCGTCATAAACATTTCCTACGGCGTATTATTTCCCCGGTACTACCTACAAAATCAAGATTGGGCCGGGTGTTGGACTTGCCAGACCGATCATGTTGCATCTGTTATGCCACTACAAAAAATCTGGAGAATCTATTTCTTCTCTGTCCACTTATCAAATGTCTATGGTGGCACTCCAAATGGCATTTTAAAATAGATCATTTCTCAACCTAGAAAGTGGATGATTAGATAAAGGAGCTGTTAAATTTGGATAACGCATTCCCACTCTCAACTAAGACAAAACGAGAATTTCTTAATTATGTTGTAGTGTTGATGGAAAATGTATGGAAATACAGAAATCAATTACATACAGGTGGATCTCATCAACAATGGGAGGTGCTATCAGTTCATATTAGCAGGTCAGCAAATCCTTATTGGGAATCCAGTCTTACCCGAAAATGGAAGAGGAAATCACTTAATCTTTCCAGTTCTTGGCAGGCTCCGCCATTCCCTTATGTCAAAGTAAATTTTGACACTACTTTTCAAGATGAAAATGCGATTTCTGCTTGTGTTTTTCGCGATCACAAGGGAAAAATTCTATTGGTTTGGACTGGGAAAGATTTTGCTGGGATTTCTTTTGCTGCTGAAGCCCTAGCCGCTCTTAATGCTACATTGATCGCTGATGCGGCTGACATATCTCAGGTCATAATAGAAGGTGATTCATTAAATATTATAAAGGCAATTAATGGTATTCACTCCGCTGAGGAATGGCTTGGTAAAGGATACACAGATGTGGTGCAGTCCATACTTATGCAGAGAAATAATTGGAGTTTTGTTTATGTCCCCAAATCCGGAAATGTATATGCGCATGAAATTGCCAAATGGGCAAAACTGCACAATTATTTTGGTTATTTACCCTATCCCTACTTCCACTGATCATTTTATGTGATCATGGGAGAACTATTTCGGTCCCCCATTCAAATCCTGTACTGAGTGAGGAGGGGATCTCTTCCTCTTCTATTTCTGATGAAATACAAGGTTGAATCATTATTTAGAAGAAAAAAAAAAAAGCAAGAACTGCAAGTCACAAAGTACGAAATTAGATTCTTTTCAAATGAAAAAGGCAACGCAAAATGACAAAATTTCACCTGGAAAATATCCTGTGTATAAGCATCAACTTGCGACCATTCCATATCATATAATCTTGTTTATAACCAGCAATTAAAGCATCAAATTTTACATACCAACAAACATCCAAACTCCTTTAAACTGTATCCATAAATTGACATTATCCCAACAAACATCCAACTAGAATTTATCTATAGTAACTAAACAAAATAAAAACCTTACAACCAACTGTGCAATGCCACTCTGATCAAAATAAGTCATCCACAAGTGTGATTACAAACCAACTGACCTATTCCAAAATAGTCTAAAACATCTAGTTTCTAGATCATCCATAAGAGTGAATAGCAAATTCTAAAAAGAATGCATGGGCCTTATTGACAGAATTCTTTAAAAAAGGCAGTAATAATATTAAACCATCATGCAGTATTTTGTGCAGCCTTTGGACCACCTTTGCCCCTGCCCTTGCTTGGAGCCCTGTTAGTAGAATAACTATTTCTGGGATTCTCATCACCAAGCTATACTAATCCGAAACTCTCATATGACTTCATGGCCTTTGATTTCCCCTTCTTTCCTCTTCCTTTTCCTTGCCCTCTCCCCGCACTTTCAGCCACTGTTTGCCCTTCTTGTACTGTGTTTGAACTTTTACCTTGTTCATCATACCTTTTAACCTGCAAAAAAGAACATGAATATGAATTATAATTGCAACATCAACATATATATTAAAATAGTTTCAATACTGCATACCCTCTTTGATTGTCTTTCATTAGTAGCTTCTATTTGAGTTATTCCACTTTGTTGTGTGCCTGTTAGGTCCTCGTTTTGCTGGTTGCTTCCACTCTTCCTAGTTGTCTATTAGAAAAACGCAGCTAGAGTTAGTAAAATATGCATAGCAATAAAATATTATTTATTAAAATATACTTTAAGGAAATAAGTACCTTTTCCTTTCTCAGTCCTTGGTTTTCTTGCCCAAGGACTTCCTGCTCCCTTTCATGCTGTTCTTGTGGCCCTTCACGTTGACCAACTTGGTCGTTACCAATGCTTGTTTGATTGTCTAGCTGTCCCTGGCATTCTTGTCCTTGCTGTCTTGGTTGGCCTTTCACTGGCCAACCTCTTCTATTGTGCCCACCTCTGCCACACTTTGTACAGTGCATGACTACTCTTCTTCTTGGACTTTTGTAGTTATCTTTCCCTTCATCATATTGTTTTCTCCTTGCCTTTTTTGGCCTCCCAGGCGCTTGCATGTCAATGGGGGTTCAACACTCACCCCTTCCCCTTCTGGCCATAGTTTTTCACCATTTATTGGATACAACACATGTTCATAAAGTTTCAAAAAATTCTCAGTACTGTAGCATTCATCAACAAGATTATGAGGATCTAATCATTTCTTATGGATTGCTGCTATAGCATGAACACAAGGTATACCAAATAATTCCCAACTCAAGCAACTACAAGTATTCTTCTTCAAGTCAGCTGTAAATTGTTCCTTTCCTGGACCAGAAACTTGGTAGCCATCTTGCCCATTCCAAACTGGTCTCCAACTTCTACTACTAATGACATTATGCTCAATTATATCCCTTATTGTTGGACAAGCAGATGCACAAGGCTTCTTCACCATCTAGTTTCTTCCTTTCTCAATACGCTTCATTATCAAAACCCTTATTCCTTCCATCATAGTAATTACAGGTTGGTCTCTAACTTCCAAAATGTAAGAATTAAAAGACTCACACAAATTATTACACAACATATCACTTTTTGTGTGTGTTGGAAAGTAAGCCCTACTCCAATGTTCAGGGTTTGGCCCATTTCTAATCCAAGTATATGCTGCTTTATCATATTGCTCAAGTTCCTTCATAGCAGCTTCATGTAAACTAATGTTAGGGGCACGAGCAATTTTCCAAAGGAAGTTTTTATGGGTTTTACCTCTGTGCAATTTCTTAAAATTGCAGTACAAGTGTTGCACACAATACCTATGCTAGTAGTTTGGGAGTACTGCTGCCAAAGCTGCATCAAGACCCTGTAAACAATTATGTAGTATAAGGTGAGTCATATTTTTCACTAAGTTCTACTAAATGAAATTGACAATTTTTTTTTACCTTCTGCCTATCTGATATAATTGTCTAACCATATGCTTCAGTGACAATATCTAGATCTTTTGCCAAAAGCTCAAAGAACCACTGCCATTGCTCCCTAGCTTCCTTTTCAACTAGTGCATATGCAATTGGCCACCACCCATTATTGGCATCTACAGCAATGGCAGTCAGCAACTGTCCAGGATATGGTCCTTTTATGTGGCAGCCATCAACGCCAATGAGAGGCCGACAAGCAGCTAAGAACCCTTTCTTCAATTGTCCCAAACAGCAATACATACGCATAAATCTTGGCATCTTCCCTTGCTCTCTAAAAGGCTGGTGTAATATCTCAATTGTTGAATCAGGATGTGTTCTCAATAATTCAGCTTCATACCTTCTCAACATTACATATTGGTTTTCTTGGTTGCCAATGATGAGATCATTAGCTATCCTTCTTCCAGCATGGGCCTTATACTGGGAGACTTTAGATTTGTAGTCCTCATCGACAGCCTGTCTAATGGATGTAGTTGGAATTTTCCTGTTACATTTAATCCTCTCCAGGTACCTATTGGCTATCCACCTTGCAGTAATCAAATTGTTGTTCCACTCATGGTTGCAATTGCTGTGTTGCAACCTCATTGATTTGATAACCAGATCCTTAGTTTGCGTTGCAGCCTCCACTGAAGCATACACAAACCAAGTGCAGTTCTTATTTTTGCATTTGGCTCTAACCCTTGCAGGTTCATTTGGTTTAAATGTAACTGATCTCCCTGCTTTGATCATGTGATTTTTTACAGCTTCTTTGAATTCTTTTGCACTACTAAATCTCATACCAATATCAAATATGGGGCCCCTGGCATCTCTATTAGGATCAAAGTCAGTATATCTGCCTCTAAAATCCTCATTATCAGTACCTGATCCATCTATACTGTGAATATCATCATTCATCCGTTCATCATCAAATGAGCCATCATCTTCTATTGGAGTCTGCCTATTTCCAACTCCACTAGTTCCAGCTTCCTCAACATATTCAGATTCCCCATTCACAGCATTATCAAACATGTAGTCATCCTGACAATAATCATCATCATCTGTTAATCGTTCCATCTCATAATCTTCATCACTACTGTCATCAAATTTTGAACTACTCTGCCTGTAACAATCCCCTTTTATCTGCTTCTACTCTGTTATCAGTAGGTACCTGTGCCTGCCTAGAACTTTCTGTCATGTTACAATCATATACATCTGATCTTCTGTCATCTTCAAATGCTGTTTTATCTTGTTGGCTGTTTCCCAAAATGCTTTCCTCTTGGTTGCTAGTATGAGATGGCTCCTCTATTAGCACTTGTTTCGCCGAAATAAATTCAACCTTCTTTTTTGGCTTTTGCTTTTTAACCACAGGCTGGTAATCATCCTGTATTTCTTCAATTACAACATGGGACTCTATTTTCCCATCTTTGAACTCGGGCCCTGAAAACCAAATCTCCAAAATTTCCTGCTTAGTCTTAGAATCAATGTACATCTGTATAACTCTCAACTTTGGAACGTGTTGCAGCATTTTACAAACATCCGTATCCCCCCACAATGGAACTAAGCCATTTCTCAAATTACTTGTTGGTTCAAGAAAATACATTATCATTGTTTCACCTTCGTGTCCAAGTTCTACCAACATATCACTAATTTCACTCATTGAGATTACATCGGCATCACAGAAGTCGATATAATCTACCACACCATCTTGATAGCCCTTGCACTGATCTTCATCAACAAACATCCCACCATGATGCATCATAATTGTGAAATAATTGCCATCCATTTCTGGAATTTAAAAAAAAAAAAAAAAGTTACACATCAGTTATGCATTAGAGCCAAAAAAATTTTAGTCCAACAGAGTAGGACAAAAGCAGATTTTAGAACTGTAAATAAACTAAGCTTTTTTTTTTTTTTTTTGTAATTGTCAATAAACTAAGCTTTCATCATAATTTTCAATGTCACCAATAATAGTATACCAATCAAAATATTTTTGTTGGCTAGCAGCTAGCCTATAGTCTAATAAACTATAGAATTATTTCGGGGCAGCCTAACAAATCTATGCATGTCATTTTTTCTCATTTTTTCCTTGTCATCAAGTGGTCCCACAACATAGCAAACAAACCAAGAACTAGTTTAATGGGTAAAGACAAAGCAAGCAATTCAAATTAATTGATGAATACATACATTAATCAGACTGGAAAAAAAGGTAGAATGCCGCCATAGTTGACATTAATTGGTCCCAAAATATCTTATTCCCAACTAATAATATATGAATCTATTGTCTATTTGTTTAACATTTACCCAACGAGAATTACCAAAATTTTCTACCTCTAAAGGTGAATCCATTCAAAAACCATATTTTGCAGTTTGTTTGTAGTCTTTCAAAAGCAATAAATCCCAAAAAACAGTAACAAGAAGGAATCTAAAAATCCAGAACCCGAAAATACAATCTTTTTGTCCTATCACACTGTAAATAAAAGGTCAAAAAATAGATAAGAAATCAGGAAAAAAAAATGAGTAATCCCTAAAAATAGCATGTACATATCGTATATATTATACGAATCGAAATACACTTCCGTTTCTCTAATCTTCCTGTGCAAACCCATTGCAAAATTTAGCTTCTTTCGGAGTGAAGTTTCAGCGTATGACTGGTTTGGGGTTCTTAATACATTTTATGCTTAGAGGATTTAATCAGAATTTTTATTTTGAATGCGAATAAACCCTTGTTCAGATCGCTCAAACTATCAAAAACTACAAGCTTGCGAAAGGAAGCAATGGGTTTGAGGACTGATTGTGCTCTGAAGGCGGGAGAAGACTCGGCAAAAAATAAGGCGGGAGAGGACCATTACCATCCTTGATGGTTGGACAAAAATGCCCTTAAAATATATACTTCTGTCGACATTTAACAATTTAAATTGACAAAAAATTTAATTTTTAAATATTTTAAATATTCAAAAATTAACGTTATATATTTTAAAATTTTAAAAAATTTAACCGACATATTTTACCTTAATATATATCTGCAATGCAGAAATTGCAAAGCATTAACATCACGCATTAATATCAACTTAGCTCCCTGCTCTTCCTCATCTTTTTCCGGTGGTCATTGAATTGGCTTTATCTGCAGAGCTTTAAATCCTGCATTTTTATCTCTGGTTACCCTTTCAAACTTTTCAGCACGCGAACAAGTGAAGATTGCATCAAACCCAGTAATCTGCAGGGGGCTATCCTTTCCTTTCATCTCTCTTTCTCAAATTGAATTGACTTTTCTGCAGAGCATTAATTCGTTCTTTTTTTTCTCTGGCATATTTTTCAAAACTTTTCAACATGTAAAGAGATTAAGGTTTTAAATATCTTTCCAATCACATTCTAAATTAAAAATGTATTATTATTTTATATTTTTTTATTTTTAAAATTTATTATCTACTCACAACAAATAAAATTCTCTTAGAGTCCTATTAGATTTCACATATTTAATTAATTTTTTATTAAAATTGTATTTAGATAAGGATTGAATTGAAATAAATTTGTTAAAATTTAATAAAATATTATTAAATATGAGATAAATTGAGACCAAATCATTAATGGGAGAAAGAAAATATGATGTGTTATAAGTATGTGGTAGGTCTCCGAAAACAAAAATTATTTAAATTAATATTATTTTAAATTAGAGTTTTGGTTTAGATTGAGAAGAATTTCTTCCCAAATCAGCCTAAAATCTCAATTCAATTTTATGAATTATTATCTACATCCACATTAAGAGTATAAGTGTAAAGATTTTCTTTCCAATTCAAAATATAATTTTAATTTAAAATAATATTAATTTAAATAATTTTTATTTAAAAATTATTATATACTCATAGCGCATTATATTTGTTCTTTTTAATCTATTTAAACTCCATTTTAACTTTACATATTTAATAATTTTTTATTAGATTTAAACAAATTCGTTTTAATCCAATTTCTATCTATGTAATACATTTTTAGTTTTTATTATACATTCATCATTTTAAAAAAGTAAATTATTAACTTTGATAATTTTTAAATTAGTTTTCAAAAATATGCAATTATCTCAATCAAATCCATTAAATATTATTTTACTCAATTTAGTCTCTATAAATATGAAAAGTATTCCAAAATTAAAAAAAAACATATGTTGTCAAAAAATATGAGTTAGATGAATTACAATAAAAGAGAATGATAAAAAAAATATTAGCTAAAAAAACAAAAAATATAAATTATAGAAAACAATAAAGGGGAAAGAGAACATAGTTTTATGAGCTAAAAGAAATGAAAAATATCTTTGAGAAAAATATGAATTATAGAAATTACAAAAATTAGAAACAAAGAAAAATTTATATGAGCCAAAAGAAAAGGAAAAAATATATCGTCAAGAAAAAAATAGTTAGATGAATTAAAAGAAAGAAGAAAGAAGAAATGATTTTTATGAGCTAAAAGAAACATTTGAAAAAATCATTAAAAAAATATTATGAATTATAAGAATTCCAAGAAAGTAAAAAGGAAAAAATTATTTGAGCTAAAACAAACTAAAAAATATATCATTGATAAAAAAAAAAATTGAGTTAGATAAATTATAAGAAAGATGATAGAGAATAAATTTTTTTACGAATTTGAAAAAAGAAAAAATATATCTTCAAAAATAAATATGAATTATTAAAATTATAAAAAAATATATAGTTATCTTAATCAAATCTCTAAAAAATTACTTTATTCAATTTAATTCTTAAAAATATGAACAGTATTTCAAAGTAATAATTCGGAAATGGAGATGATTACATATTTTTTAAAATTAATTTTAAAATTACTCTTAATAATAATTTCATTAGATTTTTCTTTTCCAGGAAAGATTGATTATTCATGTTGATGATTTGTAGAGTAGTTGGGTACTAGACTCCACGAGAGTCTACAACAAAACTAGGGAGGGTAATTTTCCCACTTAAATTGAGAATTCGGTCCGATTGGGTCGGGGATTCTCCATTTTAAGTAGGGACGGACTTCATTCCTCAGCCCGCTAGTTGGGGACAGGGATTGCATGATCTCCGCCCCGGCCCGGCCTGCTTTACATATATTATATATATATATAGACGGGAAGTAAAATTACAGAAAGTAAGGTCGCATACGGAATGCTAAATAGATTTAAAATATATGCATGAAATTGAAAGTAAAAGGCGGCTTAGCTGACCATATGCATGCTTAAACTGGAAACGAAATAAGTAAAATATAAATAATTTAAACAAAATACATTAATAGATTACAATATTGGAGGTTGGAAATAGTAACCAACCGGAAACAAGGGTCACTGGAATCAGGCATCGGTCGGAGCCGGTACACAGTCACCAAACGGGGATTGGGATACAAGAACAGGAACTCTGGGAGGAACTACAGGATACAGACTCCGGGAGAGAGGGTATAGAGTGAGAAACTCTGGACTAGAGAGAGAAAAACCCTTGCTACAAATGAACTGAAAGCAGCTTTAAATAGACAAAATTTGAAAGTCACTATTTGCTATAGTGACCTGCTACAGTGGACGCGCTACAGTGTACAGTGCTACACAGTAACCTGTGAAAAGTGCTACAGTGAAAGTGCTACAGTGCTACACAGTACTCTGCCGACACTACAGTAATTCTGCTAACTTCTCTGCTGACATCACTGCTATCGTCACTGATGTCATCATGCTGGCATCATGCTGACATCATTGCTAGCATTACGGCTGGCGTCATGCTGAGGTCATTACTGAGGCTAGGGCTGACATCATTGTTGTCAGTCCAGAAGGTCAAAGTCCTCTATGTCATCTTCAGGGCTTTCTTCGGATGACACTGTGGGGGTTTTATCTTGCAACTGTTGTAACATCCTCTGCATAACTGCTACAAAATCTTCTTTGGATTTGGAAGCAACAAGTGTAGCGGCTGCTATGGACTTTTGCTGTAAGAATTCTGTTTGCTGACTATCTGCAAGAGATAGTTTGTTGGGGTTCATCTTGAACCATTTTTCAATAGATGGGATATAAGAATTTCTTGCATCCCAATCTTTCCACCATTTGCAATGGCCTTGAAGAACAAGATAGGGAAGGCCATGCTAGTTTGCTTCTTTATGATATGCAAACTTTTGAGAATATATCCAAGCTAATTTGAATATACTGAAGAACTGAAGCAGCAAAGGAACTGCTGGCTGTGGATTTGAATATCTGGAAAAAAAATAATCAAATCCTTCTTTGACAGGCTGAGGGAGAATTTCCTCAGTTGGGCCATAAACGGGCTACCATTGGTTTAGAAACCAATGAGGAAACTCAATTTGGGCTGGTTTCTTTTTGTTAAAATAGAAGAACCATGAATGATTCTGCTGTTTGTTCTGATAGGTAAAGGTATTTACCCAAGCAGTTTGGTAATCCCAATAATTATACACTATGGGATCAAAAGGTTGAGAAAATTTTTTGAAGGTTTGGGGTGAAGTTTTCCATGCCGTAGGGGTATGGATTGAATGGATTTGTACTGAAGTGTTCGTAATGAATGATTCAGTCTTTTTGTCTTTGTGTGGGTTGAAAGAGGCACTTTCTGTATCAACCAGAATAAATTCATAGTATTTCTGGGTGAATTTGGGTGATTTCTGGACAAAATTGACATCTGGGCCAAAGAGTTGCCTAGCTGCCAATTGGGGATTGGAATTCTAGAATTCTGGTTCCATTTGAAGGAGCTTGCAAACTCCTGGAGTTTTGATATATGTAGGTTCTGGTGTACCAAAAGGCCTGGAAGAAATGGGTTGTGGCTCAGAAGAAAGAGCCTTTGAGGATGCGGACTGCATCGTGCTTGTGTTTGTAGTATTGGGCTTGGTAAGCCCAGTGATTGCGGGGCTGGATACCACCACAAGTTTAGGGTCAGAGATTTTTACCTGACTTACCGGTTTTGGATCAGCTTGGGAAGGCTGACTTGGGCTGGCTGATGGGAAGCCCATCTGTTGGCTTGGAGTGGGCATTGAAAAGCCCATCTTCTGGCACCAGTTTTGAATATCTGCTAAAGTCCATGCAGACTGGGTTTGGGCATCCTGTGGATTACTACTTTCCACTAAATCGGCCCAACTTTTGGAGGTAAGAGTCCCTAATGAAATGGGCTCTTGAGGTTTTATGGGCTGTGAAGCAGCTGTTGTTTGGGTTATAGGCATAGCATAATCTTTTGGGCTGGTGAACTGGGTTTTACCAATGGAAGATGGTCTAGTGGATTCTTTTGGGGCTTGTTGGGTGATAGGTGGAGGTAAGGCCGGAAGCTCTTTGAGCTTCACATTTTTATTCTTGGGCTTAGGAGCCATAGGCTAAGGCTAAGGCTATCGACCCTGTAAAAATTCCCGAGTTAAAAATTCAGGAATTGAATTTGAAGAACCTTTGATATACTCTATATCAAAATCAAAAATAGATAAAATAGCTTGCCACTTAGCAAATATTTGTTTAGAGGCAAGGTTTTTGACGTCTTTTTGTAAAACATATTTTGCAGCTTTGCAATCAATCTGCAATAAAAATTTCTGATTTAATAAATCAACTTGAAATTTTTGAATGCATAAAATGATTGCTAAAATTTCTTTTTTTATGGTGGGATAGTTCTGTTGAGAACTATTCCAATGCTTGGATGCAAATGCAACTATATGCTCTTTGCCATTTTTCTTTTGTTTAAGAATTCCACCATAACCAATGTCAGAGGCATCAGTCTCTACAATTTTTGGGGCATCGGGATTTGGAAGAGCTAAACAAGGAAGATGTTTAACCTGGGTTTTGACTTGTTTGATAATGGAGGTATGGACATCAGTCCATGGAGGAGGAGGTTGTTTAAGCCTATCATGAAGAGGTTTAATCAGATTTTTGATTCCTGGGAGAAATTCAGAAATGTAATTTAAACATCCTAAAAATCTTTGAAGTTGAGTTCTATCCAGAATTTGGTCAGGAAATTTATCAGCAAATTGAATAGATCGAGGAATATGAGTAATAGTCCCCTGTTGGATATAATGTCCTAAAAATCGAACATTAGTTTGGAAAAGGCTGAATTTAGTTTTGGAAAGAACTAAACCCTGGTGTTTGATGATTTGAGATAAAACCTGGAGATGTTTAAAATGTTGTTCCAAATCTTTTGAAAAGATTAAAACATCATCAATGTAAACAATGATGAATTGCGAAAAAGGATTGAAAATGTCATTCATAATTCTTTGAAATTCAGAATGAGCATTTTTTAATCCAAAGGGCATTACGTTCCATTTGTATTGACCAAATGGAATAGTAAATGCCGTTTTGTATCAATCCCTCGGATCAATTTGAATCTGCCAGTATCCAGATTTTAAATCAAATTTGGAAAAGATAACTGCAGCATGCAATCTGTTTAGCAAATCTTTTTTGTTGGGGATAGGATATCTTATCCACCGGAGGGCTGTATTGAGAGGCTTGTAATTAATTACAAGTCGAGGAACTCCTCTCTCTATTTCAGCATTTTTGTAAACATAAAAAGCAGCACAGCTCCAAGGAGATGTACTGGGAGCAATAATCTTCTTTTGAAGAAGATCATTAATTTCTCTTTGACAGAGAGAAGTTAAATCATGATTCATTTGGATTGGTCTAGCCTTAGTAGGGATAGACTTTTCATCAAAATCAGGCTCGTAGGGGAGTCGGACAATATGTTGTTTCCTATGCCAAAAGGCAGTAGGAAGATTAGAACAAAGATGTTTCTGGATATGAGTTTCCAGAGACTTGATTCTTGATTTAATAATTGATGCTTGCAATTGCTGCTAGAGTCTTTGGAAGGCTAAATCTTCTTTAAGAAAATTTATTTGAGATTGTTTGTTTTCCAAAGATTGGAGTTGTTTTTCAATAGGAGGCTTATCGAAAGGAATAAGAATTTGTTGATCCAAGTGGGTTACTTGAATACCATTTTTGAGGACCATGAAAGGAATAATCTGTTGAATGAAAGGGGTGCCTAATATCACTGGGTTAGTGATATCTTTGACAAGAAGGAAGGAGGTAAAAACAGACAGGGAGGAATGTTTTACCTCAACATCTGAAAGTTTGAAACTAATTCCTAGTTTCCTACCATTGGCTGACCTAAGACTTTCTTTGGTCTTTTCGAAAAACTTAGTAGGAATAAGTCCTTCTTGGATGCAATTGAGATCAGCTCCAGTATCAAGAAAAGCTGGGATGTCAAGAGTGAAAGAATTGTTGATTACTAGTGTAATCTTGATATGCCATCTTTGAATGGATATTTTGGACAGATGATTCAGAAATTGGGAGGTTTCTTGAACATTTGAGGTTTCTGGAGGAATAGTTTCTGAAGGAACTGTTTCATCTTTTGAACAGAGTTGTTGGAGAACTATTCTGTCGAATGCTTGAGAAGCTTTGATTTTTCTGATTTCTTCTTTTAGAATAGCGATTTCTGTTTGAAGATCTTGAATGGTTACAGATTTCTGAGGTTTGATCGGAAACCTATTGAGAATATCTGTAATATTGTATGTATTGACAATTCTGGGATGATTGTCAAAAGGATTGGTTTTTGAAGAGGAAGATTGCTGAAAGGTTTGCTTAAATCGATCTAGATATTCTTTTTTGCTAGAATTATCAGGAAGATTTCCTGTTAATTCTAAAAGGAGATCTTGTTCCTTGGTAAGAACATTGATTGAAGGCTGATCCTTGTCAGATTCTGAAGATGATGAAGAGGACAAATGATCATCATTTTGAATTTGGTTGAATTGCTGATCATATTCATCATCAGCTTGATCGAAGTCAGATTCAGAATCAGAAAGAAAAAGATTCTGAATTTTATCAAGTACATCTTGATCTATTGAAAGTTCATAGATCTTTTTTGAAATTCTGCAATAACGGGCCATGTGACCTGGTTTGCCACATTTGAAACAAGTAATAATTTTGGACTTGTCTTTTGGATAGGAAGTTTTGTGAGTTTTAGATGATTTGGGCTTTGGTTTAGGAGCAGGATGGGCCAAGTATTTAGAAGAGTAGGCCGGATACCTAGTCTTCCTAAATTTGGACTTACTGCTATAGTAAGTGGGCTTGGGCCTATGTTTCTTCCTATGAGGTTTGGACTGACAAGAGGGCAGGCCGAATTGTTCACAAAATGAACCCAAATCATGCCGTCTTTGGGCTCGGTCTTTGGCTAATTGCCTCAACATTTTGTCTTGTCGACATACTTTGAGAGCAACTTGTTGGATCTGGCTTGTTAATTGGCCAAAGGTAATTGTGGTATAATGTATGACACCGTTATACTGGGTTTGAAGTTCTTCTCTGACTAAGTCGCAAAGAAATTTAGGAAGGCCATCTAGGAATTTTTCTTTCCAATACTGGCTGTTTCCATCAGGTCTGGCATAGATTCTAGTAAGGGAGGTATCCTTATACCATCTGAAGTCAGACAGGGTTTTGCATTTAAGATTGTTGAGAATCTCAGTGGATTTTTCACGGAAAATGCCTGGGTTTCCTATGAAGGTTTTGACCAGAGTGAAGATCAAGGTTGACACTGCATCTGAGATAGTTTCACCATTCTGGAGAATAGGTTGATTATTTGCATCTGTTTTGACAGCATGCAAAATCTCATGTTTGTCAAAATCAGTGAGATGTTCATCCCACCAACCTTTGAGCTGACATGTGAAACCTGCTATCAACACATGTGCCGATAACTGATCGGAACTACTATGGGTGGTTCTATAAGCAGTGGCTACCATAGTCATCTGCTGGAATTTGGCCATGATATTGTATTCGGACTGTCCATCTATGTTCCATTCATAGATGTGGTTGGCATTATAAGAGTTTTGCAGTATTGCTGGACTCTCTTCTAAGGCTACATCAGGATGGGTAGCTCTAGAATAGTAGAGTTTTTGAGGATTTCTCCAATTTGGTCCTCCTAATTGGAGAGGAGCAATTTCTATTGGAGAAGTTTGTGCTTCTGGAATAGATTCAGGAGCCGAATCAGAATCAGTTTCATGTAAAACTGAAACAGAGTGTTATGTTGATGGCTTTTTGGAAGTGGATACAAGGGATTCAGGAATGAAAGATTTTTCAATATCTGCAATCCTTCTTTGGAGTTCAGTAAGAAGTGGAGGAGCAGCAGATTTGTTTTGAATTTCTTTATGAAATTGGGTAGGAATTTCATAAGGCTTGAATAATGGAATTGTTGGAGAAATAGAAGGGATTGAAGTTGCTGGAGTGGAGACACTCGGAGTGGAAACACTTGGTTTTGAAATCAAGTATTCTCCAATTGTTTGTAAATACTTGTTTGTATAATTGTTTTGACCAGTTAAATTTTGAATATCTTTTGCTGATACTGTTTCATCAGTATCTAATTTTCTTTGAAAGGGGCAGCAGTCACAGTTTCTGTGCCAATTTGAATTTTGAAATTTTGATTTGGAGGGAGTTCAGATGAAATACTGGTTCCTTGCGAAGTCTGCCATGTTTTTGAAATATTAACAGAGCTAGCAAACGGATAATCAATTTTGTTGATTGAAGTATAAGCTTCAAACCACAAAAAGAAATCAATTTGCTTTTTAATGGAATTTAAAAAATTGTAATATTTATCTTGGATCTGTTGCCGATCAGATCCTTGATAATTTTCGAAAAACCATTCCCTTTTCAAAATATTTGTAGGAGAATAGAATTCTTTTCTTAATTGATCTTTGTCAATAACAAATTCTTTTTGCAAAACATTGAGTTCTCCAATCATAGCAGAATGAGTAGGAGAAGTAGGATTGTCATCAGACTCAGGCTGTGCAACATACCTGGCCTGAGGAATCCTCAGATCCTGATCAACATCCTGTAGCTGCGTTGCTACGAGGATGTGGAATGTCTAGGTGGTTGAAACCTGGACGATGCACCTATTCGAAATGCAACGGTTGAGGGAGGATATGATATCCTTTGGCTGAGAGATCTCTGGAATGTTATTTCAACATTTCCAGAAGGAGATTGATAAATTTCTGAGACCGTAGTGTTCTCAGGTTTTTCAAAAGGAGTAGCTCCGGTTAGGAGCCAATTTGAAGGAAGATTTACCTCTTGCCAAGAGATAGGTTTTGGAATTGAAAGATGGGATCTGGTAAGATCAGTTTGAAACAAGATTGTCTCACCTTTATTTGAGACTCTCATAGCTCCAGTATTGAATGCAGAATTCATAGCCTTATATTGAATTCTGTATAGAATGGCTACTGGAAGTGATCCAGTTTTGATTTTGTAATTGGCTATCTGGACATTTAGAGTTAAGGAATCTAAGAGGTTCCTATCTTGAAGGGAGACAGTAAAATTTGGAAAGTAGTCAAAATAGACTGGTCCATTGCAAATGCTGGTTTCTACCATACCTAGCAGGGAGTCATTGAAGTTTAGGAATCGGGTGTCCCTAAGATATAACAGAAGAGAAGTGTCTAAACCTTCTCTGGATAAAGGTTTAGCTCCGATCTGGACAAGACCAAAGTGGAGATATTTGTATTTTTGTCTGAACTTGGCCAGAACACTTGGAGTAAGAAGTTTGATTTCTTTACTATCGGAATCTATTTCAACTGTTTCTTCAACAGTTCGGATGACATAGTCACTACTAAATGACCATCTCGGATTTTTGTATATTTCTTTGTCAGAAAACTTAGGAATTTTCCAATTGTCAGTGGATTGTTGTAGATCAGAGAAGTGGAGTTCTTCTTTGATCTTTGAAGAAAGAGAGGGTGAGATTGGATAAGAAGAAGATGAAGAAGAAGAGGAGGAGGAGGGAGATCTAAACATCTTAGAAAATGACATAATGCAGAATGTAAATAAAGCAATAGATGTAAAAGCAATCAATAAACACGAATATTTAAATCAGATGTAAATACTTCCCTTAGCTTGGTAATCATCACCACCAGATTCCATAAGATAGAATTCATTCAAGTTATTAATCATTTTAAACTATAACCAAATTGGATCTATGACTTGTGATATTCGGAATTTGTATAATTTATGGAATATAAAGACTAGATCTGTCAAGTTTGTGTGTAGATCTAACCAAATGTGGCCATTGAGAATAAAATTCTCGTCTCAATAAGATACTGGAACCACCAGTGGCCTTAATCTGCGGCCCTAAAGGTTCAGTCTATCTTTTTGAGTAAATCCGTTTCCAGATTTCCTTCCACATTCGTTCAAATCTTACACAAAGTTCTTAGATCTACTCAAGATATAACATAAAATATACAGATTAAAGAAGATCAGAAGTACATAGAGGCAAATAGGTTACTGTAAAAAATACTAATAACAGGAATCATCAACCTTATATATGTATATATAAATATATTATATAAATATATATATACACACACATACATATATAGGTAAATTATATATATATATAATATATATATATATATATTATATATGATACATACCAATATATATATATATAATCTACATTTACATACATATATAATTATATATAATATATATATAATCTACCTATAATCTATATAGTGTGTATATATATATATATATATATAATAAAATAAAAAAGAAGAGGAAAAAGAAAAAAATTATTAATTATTAATTTTTAATTTTTAATTTTACTCTTACTAATCTAGTGATATGATAAATACGTAAATTATTGAAAACCACTACAAAAGCTTTCTATATGATTAAAAAATTTTGAATAAAAATATATTGGAGACAATTTTTTTTTAAAAAAAAAATTTTATAATTATTTTCGAGTCCAAACGGGCCCCCACTTCCCATTTGGATTGAGATCGGAGATTGTTTTGTTTTCAACGGGCCGGGAGCGGAAATCCCCGCCTTTTCTCGTGGCAAAAATGAACCAAAAATAGAGATACAGGAACATATACAGGGACAGGGCCAGAATTTCTAGTTCAGACCCGACCCAATCCCATTTTCATCCCTAAACAAAACCCAGTGGTTTGCATTTTCATTCATTGTGTCTGTTTTCTGACCCTGCCCCACCTCTTATTGTTGCGCCAGTGTAAAAAAACATGTATGTACTACATTTTCCAGTCAGCGGAAAGCCGGAAACATAACTCTCGGTTAAAAAAGAAAAAAAATATCGAAAATGGGAAACAACTCAAATGAAAAGCCGCCTAACATTTCAAAAAACCAATTAAAAATAAGTTTACAAAGTTAATCGTGTCTCGTTCTTATTAATTAATATTTTTACATAAAAAATATTCTTAAACAAAAAGCGTACCATCTTGCGATTGAGACTTGAGCCAAGTTCAGTCTCCCTCATCAATTTTTTTTTGCAATTTTTGTTAACATATATTATTAAATAATTTGATAAAAAATCATCTTTCATCTTTGAAACTTAATTTTTATCGTATTCATAACTGAAAATTTTTATTTCATAATAATTGCAAAAATTAAAAAAGTAAAAATAATAATTACTCCACAATATATATAAATTTTAAACTTTCTATTGACACGATTCAAATATAGTAGATAACTTTTTAAAATAAAAAATTCATACCACATGATGAAAATAATCGAATTGTATTTTTAATTATATCATTTCACCTTCAATGAAGTCTCACATTCAATAACTTTTTTTTTTGTTTACTATTATATTATTTTATAATATTTATGTAAAAGTAATTTTATATATTTAGAGGGGCCAAATTTTCTTAAATTTTAAATATATATTATACATACATATGTATATAAATTTTTTTTGGGGGGAAAGGGGGGGAGGGGGGACCCTATTTGCAAGTCCGCCTATGCTCAGAAGATGAATCTATTAAAATTTAGATTTAAGTTATGAGTACACGTATATTATTATTTAATATTTAGACATATAGACGTACATATATTGCTAAATTAATTATGTGATTATTATTATTATAAAGTTTAAGGTCCAATTATAATGATCTATATATAATTATATGAGTCCGTCATTTTAATAAAGTGTTGAGTTATTTATAATATGTAGAAACTTAGGGATGTAATTACAAAAATTATGATAAATTGTTTTAGCATCTGCACAATAATATAAATATAGGGTTGTAGTTATTGATTGCACATACTGAAAACTCTAACCACCTCTTTGAGTTCCCATCTCTCTCTGAGGAAAAAGACTGCGTACGTAACAGTCAGAAGAATCAACAAGCTCATATTTGTGACCGCTAATCATTATGGATCAAGGTACGCTTCCGCATCTTCTGTATCCAATTAATCTTTTGAGTAAATTCTTGTTTTTAAGAAATCGATTGAGTCAATTCCATTAATTTTCATCAATGGTATCAAAGCCACCTTATATCGGAAATTATTTGATTTTAATTGTAAATATTATATGATTATTTATGTGTTAAGATTAAATCTTTCAATCATATATTAGTTGAACAGTGTAAGAATAATGCATTTACGTTGATGGTGAATGATTTAATTAATTCAGAATAATTTTATACTCACAATTTTAATTGTATGAATATGTAAATGTATTATCGAATCTTATAATAAAAAGTATGGATTATGTCTTTATATTTTCCTTTTGAGTTATTCTGATTATCTTTTTTTATATATTAAAAAATTGTAAATCTTTCCTAAAGACATTGTTTTCAGAACCGGATCGGATATTGAACAGAAAAATTTACTGGTTCATGATTTAATGGTCCAACCGCAATTGAACCGTAATTGAACCGTAATTGAGCCGGTAATATTATTATTTAAAAATTAAAAATATAATATTTTTAAGAATAAAATTGATCAATAATATAGTATAATTCAAGTTTATAAATACATAAATAACAGAATTAGAAGAAAATATGATATTTTATCTATTATTATAGATTATTTATTTTATTTGTATAGCTTATTTTTTCCTATAAATGTATTATCTTATTTAAGAGGTAAAAAAAGAGAGAGAAAGAGAGAACCGGTTCAATTGGTTGGACCGATCGATTCACCGATTTATCGGTTGGATCGACCAGTTCAAATCGATTTGAACTAAATACAACGATTTTTGAAATTTTCGATTCAAATAGATGGACCGGACTGATTTGGAAATCGGTTCACGGTCCGGCTGATCCGGTCTGGTCCAAAGAACATTGCCTAAAGGATTCATAGAATTTCGTCCCGAAATTTCGTCTCATGGAATTTTGTTTTGGTAAATGGAATTCTATTTGTTGAAGAATTAATGGCGTGAATTCCATTTGTTGATGAATTCAAGGAATTTCGTTTGGGCCTCAGTCTGCCCTTTCGTTTGGGTATTTGCTTGGGCTTTGGTCTACCTAAGCATTCCGCCGGCAAGTCCACCCAAGCAATGGTCTGACTTTAATTAAGAGAAAATAAAAAATAAAAAAAGCAGATAGATAAAATGCTAAGATTTGAACCGCGTGGCAGCGTTGATGGTCCATGGTACTGGCCGCTCCTCCATTGATGTTCTGGTGCCAATAATGTGCTCCGTTTTAATGAAATTGCATATTGGAAACTTGGCTATTTTGTTAGTCCATTAATTTTTTTTAATTGTAATTTTATAATTTTATTTTTGTCTAAATTTATCATAAAATTATTCTTTATTTTATATTGGTTTTTTATTACTACATTATTTTATTAAATTATATATCATTCATCATAACATGTTATATGGTTTGCATCAATATTGTTCTAGGTATTATTTAGTTATGCATAATTTTTAATTGAAAAAATAGTTAAATTTTAATTAATTAATTTTTATTTATAATAACTTAAGAATACTCTAATGAGAGTGTCTATTAATTTACGTTGATTGGGAAAGTGGTATCCTACCAAAGTAAGCTCTCCTATGAAAGGTTTTCAACAATGAATTAATTAAATGTTGTGTTATGTACCAATCATGAGGATAGCAATCAACCCAAATGAATGTTGCTTTTGTCAGGCTGAAAATCTCAAACGTATATAGTAACGAGCACGTATAGTTATTAAGTGTCCACAGTGAGTATTAAATCGATCCAAAGGAAGACTTAGTACTTGATTGAATTTTACTATTAGTACTTGATTACTACATCACTAAGTGGTGCAAATTTTAAAACTTGGAAAGATAAGGTCCTAATTCATTTGGGATGTATTGATCTGGACTTAACTCTTAGGGAGCCACGTCCTGTTGAACTTACGGATAATAGAACCTCTGATCAAAATAGGGAAATGGCTCAGTAGCAGCGCTCAAATCGAATAAGTCTGATGATCATGAAGAGTACGATCCCAAAAACTTTTTCTTGGTAGTATGCCCAAGAGACGAATGCACTTAAGTTTCTCGAACATCTGGAACAATGCTTTGTAAATAGCGAAAAGGCAGAGACAATTACGTTTTTGCGTAAACTCATAGCCATGAGATATAGTGGTTTAGGAAACATCAAGGAATACATTCTTGAGACGTCTCACACTATCTCAAAACTTAAGATATTAAAGTTGAATCTTCCAGATAATTTATTGGTGTACCTTATTTTGATATCTCTTCCTCCTAAATTCTTTCAGTTTGAGAGGAGTTATAACTGTCAAAAGGATAAATGGATAGTTAGTGAACTCATCTCACATTTTGTGCAAGAGGAAGAGAGGATGAGATAACATAAAAATAAGAGTGTCAATCTGGCTTTGTTCTCAAAGGGTAACAAGAAAAGGAAGGGTAAAGGGACTGCGGATGCATCGGCAAAGGAAAAGCAAAAGGGACAATCAAAAGACGTCAAGTGTTTTTTCTGTAAAGATCCTTCTCATGTTAAGAAGGAATACCAGAAATATCACGCATGGTGCATGAAGAAAGGTATCCATCTAACTCTTGTCTGTTCAAAGGTTAATTTAGTTTTGATACCAAGATATACTTGGTGGTTAGATTTAGGTACCACTACTGATATAAGTATACCTAGACAGGGTTGCTAGAGTTTCCGTCGATAAAGTGATGAAAAAAGATTCATCTATATGGGGAACGAAAATACGGTGGAGGTTCAAGATATTGGAACATTCAAAATATTATTAAAATCTGGTTATTATTTGGAATTAAAAGAGACATTCGTTGTACTGTCATTGAAACAGAATTTAGTTTTCATTTTTGTTTTGGACAAGTGTCACAGGTTTGCTATTTGACCACTAATAGCCCATGCGGTTATAGCGAGCTCAATGACTAACAAAGAGGATTCGCTAGATTAACCTTACTCTCAAGTAGTGGAAGCGATGTCCCAACCCGAAAGGAAACACAAGATAAGAAAAGAATGTTAGAAGTGTGGTGGTTTAGTGGCTAAGAGTTGGAAGGCTTTAGAAAGTAAGAGAACTTTTGAGAGAACTTTAGCTTTCACTCAAACTTGGATGAAACTACTTGAACTTGCATTTTACAAATGAGAGGGGCTTGGCCTATTTATAGGCAAGCCTTGGGGGTCTAGAACCTTCTTACAACTTGCCCTTACAAGTTGACCACTTGCTATACAACTTGCATATCTATAAGTTTCTAGAGAATTCTAGCCTACTCTAGTCTCATATGTACAATTCTAGGCTTTTCACCACACAAGCCTAGAGACTCCTGAAATACTCTAAATTGTCCTACAACGTTTGACCAATGTTTAACCGTGGGCCCCGACGGGTCCCGCCCCCGATACCCTCCGGTCGGCTCTAGAATGTTCTACTATTTGACCGGCTGACCGATGATCGTCGGTCCCCTTCGAGCCTTTCTGAAATGTTCAGGTCTCTTCTAGGCTGTTCTGGCCTTGCATGCCTGTGTTGCCTCCCAGCCTGTCTCGTACTGACACCCGCATTGTGTGTTGTTATGTGCTGGCCTCGTGCCATGCCAGCATATTGCCCGCACTCGTTCGTGTCGGGCTCGTGCCATGCGCAAGTTGTACTTGTGTTGGGCACTCATCTAGCCCATTCAAGACTTAACCATGCGCCTAACTCTCGATCGTCTCGTTCTAGCCCCAAACCGTCTCGGTTGGCTTTAGGTCCTTCGAGAGTCAGCCTTGGGCGATCATGTCCGTTTCGATCCGTTCTTGTCCTATTTGTTCCAGAATCTTTTGAAACCTTCAAGACTATCCCGTTTTGGTCCGTTTTTGCCCTTCAATCTCTGTCCATTCCGTCGGGCGTTCTTCTATCCCTTCAACACGTTGTTCCATCCCTTGTGCACATCTTGATCAAACGTCCTATTTTTGTACTGGTTAACCTTCCCAGCACCTCGTTTATGCATGATGGTGCCCGTTCTCACTCTTAGGCACATATCATCCCTTGTTGGCACCCGTCATCCTGTCCTCGAGTCGTCACGGTGCGGACCGTGACATCCTCCCCCACCTAAATAAGGCATCGTCCCTGATGCCTTGGCCAACCCATTGGCTTATCCCTTAGGCAAATCTTACCATTTCACCAAGCGCTCCCGTCTTGGTGGGTATTGCCTCGGCCGGTCCTTGGGCATCCCTTGCCCGATCTCACCTTAGACAGTCATTTTCCCAAGTGTAGGAGGCCCATCCTCCTTTACGATTGCTACGAGTCTTGGCTCATTCCCTTGAACTCTCCCCTTGAGTTGCTGTGGCCTCGACCCATTCTCTTGGCAAACATTCACCTTGCAAGGTTCCATCCTTTGCATGAAGAGCATAACATCGGTCCTTGGCCTCAAGACCATGTTAAGGTAGTCCATAAACCTTATCCCAAAGACTACCTCTTTCTCCAGTTGGGTGATATAGAAGCTGGTCATACCTATCCAACGTCCCACTTGAACAAGCACGTTCTTGGCCTCACCGTCTATTGATGTACTCGTGCCGTTTGCACGTTTAAAACGTCCCTTGATCGGTTTTCACTTTGTCCCCAACCTTTGGGCTGCATCTCGACTAATGTAGTTCTCGTCAGCCCTTTTGTCCCCCAAGGCCTTCACATTTTACCCAAATTGTTAGATAAAGAAAAATTAAATATAGTAACTTATGGTAGAATAAAAAGGGTAATAGATAGAGCTAAAAAACGGCATACATCCGACCCTTATGTCATTTTTGTTCACCGGCTTGATCCTCGTCAAGACGACGCATGCACGCTACCTTGCGTTGCTCTTCATCTCGGCACAACTCTTGTGCTAGGGCTGCCAACTTACCTCGGCTGGGGCAGTCTCGCACTAGGTGCGATCCTTCGCAAAAAAAGCATTCAATCAGTCGACGGGGTTTTTCTATCCTGGCCTCCTTGCCTTGTCCCGTCTTGTCTCGATTGAACCCGCGTGGTTTAGGAGACATTTGTCCCTTGTCTCCTTCGTTTTTGCCTTGGTTTACCCTCTTGGCCTTGTCTTTACTCGTTTTCTTCGGTCAGAACTCGTATATAGAGACTCGGCCACGACCATTACTTAAGTTATGTCTTGAATGCCTCTCCGTTGCAGCTTAAGCTTGGCCCATCGGCTTAGGCCGTCCATAAAAGTGAACAACGCCTCTTTTGGAGCCATGTCGGGTATCTCGAGTATTAACTCGGAGAACTCCCTAACATACTCACGAATATACCCATCCTTAAGTTGGAGATGACGAAGTTTGGCTCAAGCTTTATCTTCCGTATCCACTGGTTGAAATTACATCTTAAGCTTAACCTTAAATTCGTCCCACGTCATGATGGTGTTGGCTCCCCTCCGAATGTCATCGTTCCTCCGTCTCCACCATATCAATGTGGTATCCTTTAAATATAATGGAGCCATTCACAGCTTGGCGACATCACCCAAAACGCTAAGTGCATTAAAGTAGCAATCCAAGCTATAGAGAAAATTATCTATCTCCCGAGCCTTTCTCGTTTCTTCATAAGTGTTCGGATTTGGCACTTCGATCCTAGGTGCAATCACGACGGTACCTGTTGCCCCTTATGACCTAAACGTTTCAAGGTCCACCCTAAGCTTGAGTATCTTATCCTGAATAAACGATGGCTCCCTAACATTCACTGTAGTGGCCCTTGCTACTTGTGCTTCATACTTCTTAAGCTCACCCATGAGCTTAGTGACCTCGTCTTGGAGAGACTTCACCATGAGCCTTAGTGCTTTATCCCCTTTGAGAAGAATGTCCACAGCCTCATTTAGAGCCACTTGCATGCCCTCACGCAGCTCTTCCCCATCAAGTTGCTCCATGCGTTGGTCAAGCTCATTCCAATGGTCATGGTGGTCTGCCACAGCTAACTCCACCTTTGTTACCCTCTTCTCAAACGAAGCTAACGGCTCCTGGGTTACTGACTTATCCTTTCGGCCCTTGCCACTTGGATTCCTCTCAGTCTCTCGTCCCATGTGCTCTCTTCGACTTCAACGAGTTCAGAAACGGAAGCCATAAGTGAAGGAAAATGTACTTTTAACGTAGATCACGTACCACACTTCCAAAACGATACTCAAACATAGGCTCTGATACTAATTGTCACGGGTCGGCTATTTCACCACCAATAACTCGTGCGGTTCTAGTTAGCTCAATGACTAGCAAAGAGGATTCGTTAGATCAACGTTACCCTCAAATAGCAGAAGCAATGTCCCAACCTGAAAGGGAACACAAGATAAGAAAAGAATTTTGGAAGTATGGTGGTTTAGTGGCTAAGAGTTGGAAGACTTTAGAAAGCAAGAGAGCTTTTGGAAGAATTTTAGCTTTCACTTAAACTTGGATGAAACTACTTGAACTTGCTTTTTACAAATGAAAAGGCCTTGGCCTATTTATAGGTAAGCCTTGGGGGTTTAGAATCTTCTTGCAACTTGCCCTTGCAAGTTGGCCACTTACTATACAACTTGCATATCTACAAGTTTTTAGAGAATTCTAGACTATTCTAGTCTCTTATGTACAATTCTAGGCTTTTCACCACACAAGCCTGGAGACTCCCGAAATACTTTAGAATGACCTACAACGTTTGACCAATGTTTGGCCGTAGGCCCCGTCAGGTCCCGCCTCAGTACCCTCCGGTTGGCTCTAGAAGGTTCCACTATTTGACTGTCAGTCCCTTTTAGGCCGTTCTGGAACGTTCCAGTCCCTTCTGGGCTGTTCTGGCCCTGCGTGCCTAAGCTGTACTGCTCATGCCGCATTCCAGCCTGTCTCGTGCGAGCACCCGCATTGTGTACTAGTCGCGTGTCGTTGTTGTCAGCCTCATGTCCGTGTCGGGCTCGTGCCGTGCTCCTGTCCCACACACAAGTCTCATTCTGGGTGCCCATCTGGCCGTTCCAGACTTAATCGTGCACCTAGCTCCCAATTGTCCCTTTCTGGCCCTAGACTGTTTCGATTGGCTCTGAGTCCTTCTAGAGTCGGCCTCGGGCGACCATGCCCATTTCGGTCCGTTCTTGTCCCGTCTGTTCTAGAACCTTCTGAAACCTTCAAGACTGTCCCATCTTAGTCCGTTCTTGCCCTTCAATCTCCATCCATTCCGTCGGGCGTTCTTCCATCCTTTCGGTACGTTAGTCCGTCCCTCGTGCACGTCCTGACCCGACGTCCTGTTTTTGTACTAGTTGACCTCCCCAGCGCCTTGTTTATGTATGATGGTACCCATTCCCATACTTAGGCACCTATTGTCCCTTGTTGCCACTCATCATCCCGTGGGGTATCGTCCCATCCTCAGGTCGTCATAGTGCGAACCGTGACACAAGAAAAGATATTTTTGTTCATTTGACAATAAACAATGTCATCTCTATTTTGATTCTAAATTGCTTGGAACTAGTTTTTTGCCCCCCTTATGATAATTTATATGAGTTTAATATAATTACCAATTTAAATGAATCCTTACATGTAGATACATGGGGCACCAAAGGAAAATTAACTAATGAGGATTCCTACACATTATGACACAAAAGATTAGGTCATATCTCCAGAAGGAGAGTTGAAAAACTTGTGTCAGATGAAATTCTTGAAACACTTGATATTTCAAACAATCTAATATGTGTTGAATGTATTAAGGGTAAGTTAACAGGAAAGAAAAATATAGGCGTTGAGAGAGTTAAAGACATCTTAGAACTAGTACATACGAATATATGTGGACCATTTCCTTCAACTTCTTAGAATGATCCTTTTGTTATGGTTACCTATTTTTGATATATGAGAAATTAGAAGCCTTGGACAAGTTCAAAGTATTTAAAGCTGAAGTTAAAAATTAACTATAGGCAAAAGGATTAAATACGTCAGGTCTGACAGTGGTGGTGAATACTACGACATGAATGACGGTTCAGGTGAACAACGTTCAGGGCCATTCGCTAAATTCTTGGAAGAGTGTGGGATCGTCACTCAGTATACTATGTTGGGATCTCTCAACATGAATGGAGTTATTGAAAGATGAAATTGAATCCTTAAGGACATGGTGAGAAGTATGATTTGTCATACTTCTTGCCAGAATCACTTTGGGGAGATGCACTCGAAACAATAGTCTATATCTTAAATAGAGTACCAATTAAAGCAATGACAAAAACTCTATATGAGTTATGGACAGGTAAGAAACCTGTGTTAAAGCATTTACGAGCATGGGGATGTCCAACTGAATCAAGGCCTTATAGGCCCAATGAAAAGAAATTGGACGTAAGAATGGTTAGTTGTTATTTTGTTAGATACTCTAAACGATCATAGGGTTGCAAGTTCTACGATTCCCATATTAGAACATTTTTCGAGACGGAAAATGCCCGGTTCTTTAAAGATTTTGAGGTTGAAGGGAAAGATAAACACTACAAGAAAAAAAATAATTAGTGATGGATATTTGCGATGGCTTCTTGGCCATCGTTAATTTGCGACGAAACAGCGACGAGAGTAAAAAATTTGAAAATAAATTTATTTTTTTATAAAGTCCATCGTTAATCCATCGCTATTACTGACGGATTAATGATGAATATTCAACCATCGCTAATTAGAAACGGATTTGCGACGGCTTTTTTTAATTATTCAATAGCACTAATTAAATTGAAAGTCATCGCAAATCCGTTGCTAATTAGCAATGGCTTTACGACGGCCTTTTTTAATATTTAATTAATACTAAAAAATTAAAATACCGTCACAAATCTGTTGCTAATTAGCCACAGCTTTACGATGACCATCTAAAATTCAAAAATAAATTTATTTTTCAAAATTAAAAAAAAAATAGCCGTTGCAAATTCTTTGCTAATTAGCGATAGATTTGCAACAGTCTTCCAAAATTTAAAAATTAATTTATTTTTAAAATTTTGAAAAAATGAGCCGTCGCAATTTCCTCTCTAATTAGCAATGGATTTGAATTGGCTAATTTTTTTTTTTAATTTTGAAAAATAATTTTTTTAAATATTTTGATGGCCAACACAAATCCCTCGCTAATTACCAATGGATTTGCGACGACTTTCTAAATTTGAAAATAAATTTATTTTTAAAATTTTGAAAAATTTGCTATCGTAAATCCCTCGCTAATTAGAAGAAGTTATCGTAGTCGAATTATAATTAGTTAAAATTTATGGGCCTAATTGTAATTAGAAAAATTACAATTCTAATTTGCAATTTACAGAATCCTTATTCTCTCATGATTCTATTTACCATACGAGATTACATATGTGGATATGTATGCTATGGTTTTGGACAAACATATACAGAGAAGAAAAATAGTTTTTCTTCGTGAATCCAGTGAGTAATTTTTCTTCTTTATTCACAAACCCTAGCCGTCGGAAAGTACACTAGCATCTAATTCTCCATGAAATTTGTAAGTGCTCTTTGTGTGGATTATTGTTGGAGGCAAGTCTGTTTTTAGCTTGCAGTGGTTGTGACCGAACGACAAGGAAAACATACATGTTTAAACGATTACTGGATCGCGCCATCAGCAAGAAGAAAAATTTGAACAATAGTGACAACACCAAAGCATTAAAGGTATAATTTTTGACCTTTTCTTCAATCCATACTATTGCATATGAGTGATCCTAGTAATGGTTTTTCGGTTTTTCTTTTGCCGTGTAATATTAATTACATAACCGTTTAACTAACAGAGTATAACATTTTAAATACAGGAAGAGGGCAGAAAAGGCCAAGCCTTTCTATCCTATCATGTTATAGCAGTCAAAATAAATATATTCTGCTCATTCGTTAGTACCAAAAAAAAAAAAAACCTAAATGTTTTACAAAAAAAATTCATAATAAAAGAAAATATGAAGAGTGAAAGAAAAGTATAGTTGGAGTCTTTAATATTGTAGGTGGATAAAGCGAGTATACTTAGTTCCAACTATTGACAAATAAATTTTCTATGAAAAGTCAAAAACATAATTAGATACCAACTTTTAAACCAAAAAAGGTTAAATCACATAAGAGGAATAATGAAAGATATAAATGAATTATACTACTTCTCCACAATACCATTAATTGTTACTTTCATTTTTCGAATCCAGTCAAACCAGAATATTGTGTAGATTTGGCTAACATCATCCGGTGGCTTCATCGGATGGATAGGGTAGGGTAATATACTTTAACTGAATTTAATGGTGGAAGTATAACAAGAACATGAATAGACATTTAGCAATACAAAAGTAGCTTAAATGTCACAAGAAAAAAGACTGAATCGAAAACACACATGGAACCTCAAAATTTTCAAACCTGAAACCAAGTTTTGAGAAGAAATCAGAATTTGGAAAGCACAAATCTAAAACCAACAATGTGGAGAAAATGAAATGGAACATCATATAATACGTTGACATGGTTATAGTTCACCAATATACATGATCTACTTTTAATGCAAATGAACCATGAGCTCATTCAGTCACTTTAGCAGTTCTAAATCATAAAGCTGTTTCTATAAGGAAAAAAAAAATAAAGTTGAAGACATGAAAGACAATAAAAATTAGAAGCTATTTCTACAAGGATATATTTGTCATTAAAAAATAACTTAAAAGCATTTCTCTTCCTTCCATTTCTCTCCATTTTGGAGAGAAATAATTTTGGGCATTGATCACTCCACTTCTCTTCCTTTCTTTTCATAAAAAACTATCAAACAAGCGAAGAGAAGGCACTTCTCTCCACTTCTCTTCTTTTTTATCCTTTTTTAAACTCCCAAACTAGCCCTTAGAGATTTGCTCTAGTAAAAATGAAGCTTATATAAGATGACTTTAGTGAATAAGGTTTTACATGTATGCCCAAAACTGGTTCTCCATTAAGGTATGTGTAGCTGTCAGTCGAATCTCAGACAAATAATTCTTTTCTCACCTTATAGAAAGTACAAAGGCAAGGGACAACTTTATTATTTTGTTGAAGTTCTGGTCCTTACCAGCGATGGCAGGTGGGCCGGTCTGCACAGGTTTTGGGCCATGCTGGGCCGATCCCAGGGACCGGCCCACTTGCCATGTGGGTCGGGCCATGGTGGGCCCAGGGGCAGAAACCCTGGGCCCTAAGGCCCATAGGCCGATCCCAAGCCCTACTTTTCTCTCCCTTTTTATTTTCTCCCCTTTATTTGATTAAAAATATTTTAATACGTTTTATTTTATAATTTTTTATTATTACTTAAATACCACGATTATTTAAAATCATAAAAAGTCACCTTGAAGTGGTGGGGGGTTTGACTTAGATCCCTACAGATTTTATTAATTAATAAAATAAAGATTACATAAGAGAGAAACCTGATACCTAAATCTCTTAAAAATATTACAATAATTTAAATTAAAAATAAAATAGATATCCTAAAAATAAAATTAAACAATTACATAATAATATTACATATCCTAAATTCTTAATTATTTCAAATACTAAACTAACTACTTGGCTCACATCATTCTTCATATGAGTCCTTATCAACAACCCACGAATTGATTGTCTTATCCTCAACTACGAACTAACTACTACTACACATTAATATCTCTAAAGTATGAGTAGCCAATCAGGATCTTCTTTCATCAATTGTTCAAGTGCTCTTACTAAAGACGCTTTCTGATGGCATTGTGGAGACAGGTGGTGTCAAAGATCGCGTGCCATTTTGGATAAAATTGAATATTGTTTTCATGATCCTTCCACCAACCACAAATGTTAAAATGTTAATCCTCATTTTCTGCAAAAGGTTACATATCATGAATTGTCATCTCATTATAGGTAGAACATGATCTTTTTTGACACTTCATGATACCTTATGGATTAAATTTTGATAAAATTGAAGAGGTCGATCTTCGTGGCAGTTGAAATTAGCATTGGCGTCGGTTCGGGCCGACCAACCCGACCCACCTACACAACCGTAGCATTATAGCAGGCCAGTCCCTGGGGCTGGTCCGTGCTAAGCCAAAAATAAAAATCCCTAGCCCGCCACGGGCTAGCTCGCCTTGGCCCACGTTAGAGAGTCGTTACCCAATGGCTCTCTAAGTTTGGAACAATTTGACCCCCAATGGTCAAATTGTAATTTTTTTTTTTTTTTTTTGCAAAATAACCCCCAAGGACTATTCTTCCTAACCTCCAAAACTCTATAAATACCCATTAATTCACCCCAAAACTCACCAAACACTCTCTAACTCTCATCAATCCTCTATTTTCATTTTTCTTTCTCTCATAATCTTCAAATCTCTCAATTTCATCTACAAAAAGTGTTAGAATAGAATTTATTTTTTTATATATATTTCAATTCTTCAAGCAAAATCTTCATATTGTGAAAGATTATTAAGTAGCAGAATAGTGGATAATTCAAATCTTGAAGAAAATAAGAAATAAGCTTAACAAAGTATTATAGTTTTCTGGCTATCAACTAGTTAGTATTTCTTAATCTTACATTCTTATTTTTTAGTTTTATTAATTAATTAATTAATTATTTTAGTTATTTGTTTAACTTTTAAATTAATTTAAAAGTTATTTATATTTTTCAATTCTCTTATTTCATTATTTATTAATACTTTATCTCATTTTATTTGAACTATTATTTGAATTTTAATTGATTATTTTTATTTAGAAATAATGGATCCAAATCAATATCATTATTTTTCTTCACAATCATCATCACATTTTGAATTTAATATTGATCTAACCTTAAATTTAATAAATAATAAAATAGGTAATAAAAATAAAGGCCCTAGCGTTAGTATATAACAACCAACTCCAATTATTAATCCTAGTGAATTTAATACAAGTAAGCCTTAGGACCAGGTTGATAGTGAAGCTTCTGAAGCTATAATTAAAGCAAAAATATCTTCAACTTAGAATCTTTTTGAAAAAGATAATGATAATGATAGAAAAATATGTAAAATTTGTAGGGTGGTATATACACATAAGAATGGAAGACGGGCGGGAATATTAGTTAGACATATAAAAATGTTACATAATGTTTGGTTAGAAAATTTACTTAAACAACAATAAATCCATACTTCAAGAGGTCAAATTATAGGTAATTTTCAATATGATCATAAAAAAACTAGAATTGGATTTGCTAAAATACTTGCTAAAACTAAATTATCTTTTAATTTTTCAAAAAATGTACAATATGAACAATTCATGCAACACTATTGCCAACCTATATGGAAAAAGATTTCTGGAACAACATTAAAAAGTGTTGTAGTAAAGATATATAAAAAGATGAAAGAGTTTTTTATTGCTGTGTTTGATTCTTGTAATTGAAAATTTGCTCTTACTTGTGATAGTTGGACTGTAATTACTAATGAGTCTTATTTATACATTATATATTATTGGATCGAACATGATTGGTTAATAAAAAAAAAGAACAAAATTTTTAAAATTATTTGAATATCTTTATGTAGATACTAGTATTGCTAATATGGTTACTCAAACATGTCGTGAATATAAAATATTAAATAAAATTATTTTTATTTTTTTAGATAATGCTTCAAATAATAATTCTATTATAAAATTTTTTGAAAAATAGTATGAGTCCTATATTTGATGAAATTTTATTTTATACTAGGTGTGTTTGCCATATACATAATTTGTGTGTTAAAGAAAGATATAAATATGTTGATGATACTGTTAATATAATTAGAAATATTATTTTATTTATTAAAACTTCTCCAACTAGATTTCAAAATTTTAAGGCTTTATGCCGAGAGTAAGGTTTATCTTTTAAAAAATTTAGATTATATTATAAAATTAAATGAAAACTCAACTTTTGATATGTTTGAAAGTATTATATATTTTCAAAATCAACTTATTGAATTTTGTAACAGTAACAATTTTCAATCTCAACTCACTGAAACTTATTTTGAAAATTGTATTTGCTTTTAACATTTTTATTTACTTTTAATGAAACAATCGAACTTTTATTAGGATCCTATTATCCCACCACTCATCATATTCTCCCCACACGTATTAAGGTGGCAAATATTTTTAATGAGTATATGAATCATCTCTAATATGATAATTTTATAAAAAGTATGTTTGAAAAATATAAAAAATATTATGAAGAGATTCATATTTTATATTATATGGCATTGTGTTTAGATCATCGAGTAAAACTCTTAGATTTCAAAATATTATTGATTATCTTTACGGAGCACTAGATTTTGATAAACCTCCAATACTTAGGCAATGCATGATAAAAGATATAAAAGAAAAAGACTAAAACTCTATCTGATATGTATAATGTATATGAGTTTGAGTCTTCTTATTCTTGTTTTACTACTATAAGTAGGGAAGATTCACCATCATCATCCTACAGTCAATTTCAACTACCACGAAGATCGACCTCTTCGATTTTTCCAAAATTTAATCTATAGAGTATCATGAAGTGTCAAAGAAGATCATCTACTATATCTATAATGAAATGACAATTTCTGAGATGCAACCTCTTGTAGAAAATGAGGATCAACATTTTAACATTTGTGATTGGTGGAAGGATCATGTAAAAGAATATCAAAATTTATTCAAAATGGCACGTGATCTTTTGACCCCGCATGTTTTCACAGTGCCATCGAAAAGCGTCTTTAGTAAGAACGCTCGAACAATTGATAAAAGAAGATCCCGATTAGCTCCTCATACTTTAGAAATGTTAATGTGTAGCAGTAGTTAATTTACAGTTGAAGATAGGACAATTAATTTGTGGATTGTTGATGATGACTCAAATAAAGAATGGGGTGAGCTAAGTAAGTAGTTTAGTATTTCGAATAATTAGGAATTTAGGATATGTAATACTATTAAGTAATTGTTTAATTTTATTTTCAAGATACTTATTCTATTTTTAAATTTTAGTTATTATAATATTTTTAAGTGATTTAAGCATCAAGTTCCCCTCTTATGTAATCTTTATTTTATTAATTAATAAAACCAATAGGGGTCCAAGCCAAACCCCCCACTACTTCAAGGTGATTTTTTTTATTATTTTAAATAATTGTTTTATTTAAATAATAATAAAAAATTAAAAAACAAAAGCATATTAAAATGTTTTTAATTTAATTAAAGAGGGAAAAAATAAAAAGGGAGAGAGAGGTGAGGCCCGGGACCGACCTATCTAACTCGTAGGCCTTACGAGCCCAGGTCTCAGGCCGTGTCGGGCCTAGGGTTTCTGGCATTGGTCCCGGCATGGCCTGGCTTGCCGATTCGCAGGACTAGCCCGCATAGGAGGTGGGTCCGTCTCACTATCAGTAGTTGAAATTAACTGTTAGATAATGACGGTGAACCTTCCCTACTTATAGTAGTAGAATTAGAATGAAAAGATTCAAACTCATACAAATTATACATATCAGATAGAGTTTTAGTAATTTTTTTAAATATATTTTATCATGCATTGTCTAAGTATTAGAAATTTATCAAAATATAATATTTCATAAAGATATTCGATAAGACTATAAAATCCAGGAGTTTTTACTCAATGATCTTAACAATACTATGCAATATAAAATAGAAATCTCTTCATAATATTTTTTAAACATACTTTTTATAAAATTATCATATTGGGGATGATTCATATACTCATTAAAAATATTTGTCACATTAGCAAGTGTTGGGAGAATATGATGAGTAATAGGATAATAAAATCTTGATAAAAGTTCAATTGCTTCATTAAATGTAAATAAAAATGTTAAAAGCACAATACAATTTTCAAAATAAGTTTTAGTGAGTTGAGGTTGAAAATTATTACTATTCCAAATTTAATAAGTTGATTTTAAAAAGATATAACACTTTCAAACATATCAAAAGTTGAGTTCCTTCTAATTTTACAATCTAATCTAAATTTTTTAAAAGACAAACCATATACTCGGCATAAAGTCTTAAAATTTTGAAGTCTAATTGGAGAAATTTTAATAAATAAAATAACATTTTTAATTATATTAACAGTATCATCAACATATTTATATCATTCTTTAACACATAAATTGAGTATATGACAAGCACGTCTAATATGAAATAAAATTCAATCTAACGTAAGACTCATAGTATTTTTTAAAATTTCTACGGCAAAATCATTATTTGAAACATTATCTAAAGAAATAGAAATAATTTTATTTAATATTTTATATTTATGACATATTTGAGTAACCATTCTAGCATACTAATACCTACATGAGGGTATTCAAATAATTTAAAACAAATTATTTTTTTTTTTTACTAATCATCATGATTGATCCAATGACATGTAATGCACAAATAAGACTCATTAGTAATTGCAGTTCAACTATCACAAGTAAAAGCAAATTTCTAATTACAAGAATTAAATATAACAATAAGATATTCTTTTATCTTTTTATATATCTTTACTATATCACTTTTTAATATTGTTCTAGGAATTCTTTTCCATACAAGTTGGCAATAGTATTGCATGAATTGTTTATATTGTACATTTTCTGAAAAATTAAAAGGTAATTTAGTTTTAACAAGTATTTTAGCAAATCCAATTCTAATTTTTTTATGATCATATTGAAAATTACTCATAATTTGACCTCTTGAAGCATGAATTTGTTGTTGTTTAAGTAGGTTTTTTAACCAATCCTTATATGTCCTTTTTATATGTCTAACTAACATTTTCGTCACTCATCCCTTCTTATGTGCATATACCACTTTACAAACTTTACATGTTACCCTATTATTATCATTATCCTTTTCAAAAAAATTTCAAACCATAAATGCTTTTACTTTAGCTATAACTTTAGAAATTTCACCATCAACCTAGTCCTGAAGCTCAGCTATATTAGATTTAGCATGATTAATAACAGAGTTGATTGTTGTAAACTAACACTAGGGCATTCATTTTCATTACCTTTTTTATTATTTATTAAATTTAAGGTTGGATCTATATTAAATTTAAAAATATAATGATGATTGTGAAGAAAAATGATGATATTGATTTGGATCCATTATTTTTAAATAAAAATAATCAATTAAAATTCAAATAAAATTTCAAATAAATAAATAACAATTCAAATAAAATGATATAAAATATTAACAAATAATGAAATAAGATAATTGAAAAATATAAATAACTTGTAAATTAATTTAAAAATTAAACAAATAACTAAAACAAATATGTAATTAATAAAACTAAAAAATAAGAATGTAAGATTAAGAAATACTAACTAGTTGATGGCAAAAAAATAATAACACTTTATTGAGCTTTACTTCTTGTATTCTTCAATATTTGAATTATCCACTATTCTGCCACTTAATAATCTTCTAAAATATGAAAATTTTTCTTAAAGAATTGAAAAAATATATAAAAAAATAAATTCTATTCTAATATTTTTTGTAAAAAAAATTGAGAAATTTGAGAATTATGACAGAAAGAAGAATGAAAATAGAGAATTGAAGAGAATTAGAGAGCATTTTGTGAGTTTTGGGATGAATTGAGGATATTTATAGAGTTTTGGAGTTAGAGAAGAGAAATAGCCGTTAGGGGCTATTTTACAAAAAAAAAAATTATACTTTGACTGTTAGGGTCAATTTATAATTTTCAAAACTTAGAGAACCGTTAGATAATGACTCTCTAATGTTGGCCAAGGGTAAAAATTTTTATCCCTGACCCGATACAGACCAGTCCTGTGAACCGACCCACTATCATGCTGTTATTATGTAGGTGGGCTTAGACCAGCCCAACCTGACTTGGTAGGTCAACCATCCCACCTGCCAATGATAGTCCTCACATGGGATTCCTTTTAGCTTATTGATCATTTCCACACACAGTATTTCCACCTTCCTTGGAAACTTTTGAGCATTTGGCAACCAATATATGACTTATTTTTTTTCCATTTGCCTCTAACGCGGAAATAATGGTACTACGATTACAAGACCAATGAGGATACATAAATACGAATTATTTTAAAATAAATTTTAAATTTATTAAATATTTGAAGTTCATGTAGAATTCAAATAAAATTAAAAAGAAAAATATAATATATTATGAGTATATAATAGTTGTCAAGAATTAAAATTATAATTATTTTAAATTAAAATAAAATATTAAATTGTCCTAAACAATCTTTTTTTTTTTAATTCAAACAATGAGAATAAAAAGATAATTATAAGATTCATCTGCTAGGGCTGAACTTTACTTAAGTCTCAATCGCAAGTTTGTACTAGGTTTTACAAGAAAGATGCTTTTAGCAAATCATACATAAGGTTTTTGTGTTTTGCACATTAGGAAAACTTATTACAATGTATTCTACTTAAGCATTGGGCAAACAAATACACCCGTATGAATATTACTGAGGATTGCTTTTAGAATCACGTGAATTTTAACGTGCTTTTTGTTTAATACTAGAATTTTTATACAAAAATGTTAATTAATAAAAAAACAAGACACGAATAACTAAGTAAATTTACTTCTTATTACACATTCATCGGTTGAAAAAAAAAATATTATTAACTTTATCTTTAATTATAATTTCATTAGATTTTTTTTTTCCCAGGAAAGATTGATTATCCACAAGAGTCTACAACAAAACCCATCGATTGATTATTCATTTATAGTGTTAGTGTTCGGACCCCCCAAAAAAATATTGTTGTGTCAGCGTAACAAAAATATACTACATTTTTCAGTGAACGGAAACATCTCTTTCGGTAAAATAAATAAATAATTAATTAATTAAAAAAACATTTGAAAATGGGAAACAACTCGACTGAAATGCCCCCAAATTTCAAAAAACCAAATAAGAATAAAAGCCATGAAAAGATTGTCTCGATTTTTTGAAGTTTTTCCAACTTCAATGCCCCTATCTCAGGCCAGAGGGTCCTGTCACGGGTCATTTTTTTCAAAATCGACTAACTGTGTTGTCTGTGACTTGGCTAGGCCTGAGCCAACGTCACACCGGCCTCTTCCGAACTCATTCAGACACTTCAATGGGAGCTTGAGTGGTTTCGTAGTGAATCACAGCAAAAACGATTGAAAACGGCAGTGAACGATATGAAAACGACATAAAACGAAATTTAACCGGCACCCGATTGCATGAAAGTAGTCATTTCATTGAATTGGAAGTGAGTACAAAGTATATACAACAAGAATTGGTGATGGGGAACACCAATGTTCACAACCGACTTAGTTTGCTTTTACCCGATCTCGTTTATGTACGCCCCCTATAATAGACGTGGTAAACTTTTTCCAAATTTCAAGAGTAGATACCGTTTTTCCGAAGAGGTGGAAAAAGTTTGTCCATTTTCTCTAGACCTAAGTACAAAGAATTTAACTATGAAAATTTACATGCATGGCCTTCAAGGCCTTAGGAAATTTACAAAAATACAACAAAAGCCTATCTATATATTTACACAAGAAAACGGAGGGGTCGACGATTCTAGCCGTCGGCTAGTGTTGGGTGGGCGCACGGCGTAGGCCGGCTCTGGGCATGCGGGCGCGCGGCACTGTCGTGCACGAGCTTGCGGCACGGTCTCGGCAAGGTCTCGCGCGGGTGCACGGCATGCTCTCGGCGCTATCTCACGGACGCGCGGCACGGTCTGGCACGGGGCGCGCGGGCATCGTGCACGACGGGCTGGTCCGGTCTTTGTGTTGTCTTGCACCCTCCGTCTTGGGCCTTCGGCTAGTGAGGCTAGGGTGTCCTTAAATATGTCTAGAACATCCTTGACAAGGTCCCGGACGTTCCTAGGCATACTCGGCCTAACCATAGGAGGTGGCCAAGTACACTTAAGAACGTTCAGTCCCTTCAGTTTCCTAAACACGTCCAAAGACACACGAGCGCTCTGGTGGTGCGTCGGGCACTTAGATTGGGCGTGGGCAAGGTCTTACCCACGCAAGCGAACCGTCACAGGTTGGCCTGTGACATTCTCCCCCACTTGATTTGGCGACGTCCTCGGCACCACTTCCTCCTTAAAGCTCTTGGGGTTACCTGTACTATTGGGGTGTTTCACCAAACGTTGTTGGCCTTGCCACTTTGGAGACGAATGTCCCTTCGGGTGACTATGTTTGGTAGCAAGGTCCACGGCCCTGGACTTGCCTTCCTTCGTTGAAGCTCGGGGTATGCCATTCCTACATTCTCCCTCCAACATGTACATGGTAGACAACTTGTACCCTCTGCTGGATTTTTCCTTGGAGTTCCGGGCAGAAATGACACAAAATTTTTCCTATCATCACAAATGAATTCGTGTATGGAATCACGACAACGTTGAGGTCCTTCAAAAACTCCATGCCCAAGATGAGTTTGAAGTCATCCATCCTCACCACGGTGAATATAGTTCTGCCCTCAACTAGATCCAACTTGATCCTTGCCCCGCGAGCAAGACCCACAATCGATTTCGCTTCTGAGTTCATGGCCTTCACTGAGCCTGCACCCTTCTCTAGTACCAGGCCTAACTGCCCAACTTTAGAACTAGCCAGATAACTATAGGATGCTCCGGTATCCACCATTATCCTTATGGGCCTACCGTTCACTGGGAGATCCACAAACATTAGTCCCTTCGGTACTCGGGCCTTTCCTTTTGGGACTGTCCTTATTGTGGCAAGAGTTTGGGCTGCTCCCTTATCCTTGCCCTTCGTCCCTGGGGCATTCCCAGTTGGGGTGTCGCATCCACTAGCAAAAGCCCCTATATAGCCATCCTCTTCAGCGAATGCCCCGATGTAACCGTCCTCTCCATTGTTTTCAGTTCCACTAGGTCCTGCCTCCCAGGTGTCAGCTCCTATAGCTTTCACCAATGTTACCAGTGTACCAAGTTCAGTCAGTGCATTCACTAGCTGTCTCCTGGGGCAATTCCGAACGAGGTGTGATCCGTTGCACAAGAAATACTGATATGTCCTTTTCTGCTGCCCACCATCCTCCTTTCGGTTCCCGTTCCTTCTTTCTCTTGGGGTAGATGGCCCATCTCCCCCACTTGAGCTTAGCGCTGGCTGAACCGTTTGCTCGTGAGGTTTCCAATTTCCACCGTTCCCTCCTTGGGTTTAGTCGGATCCCTGCCCCGTACTCGCTCTTCTAGGGTTCTCCTTCTTCCCCTCACAGGGTCTGTTTGGAAGTCCTCTAAGCCCTCTGCAACTGCAATAGCCTGTGCTAAATCTTGCACCCGCTGTCTGTTCAGTTCTTGCCTGGCCCACGACTTCAATCCCTCTGTGAAACTGAATAGCTTGTCCATCTCGGACATGTTCTAGATCTGGAGGAGGCATGCGGTGAAGGAATTCACATATTCCCGCACCGTTCCTGTATGCCGCAGCTCTCTGAGCTTCCGTCTCGTGACATATTCTGCATTCTGGGAGAAGAACTGCTTCTTCATAGCAGCCTTCATCTCTTCCCAAGTTCCAATGGTTAGCCTTCCCGCATCCATCTCAGCAACCTATACCCTCCACCATAGCTTGGCATCATCTTCCAAGTATGTGGCAGCGGTGTCTACCTTTAGGCATTCTTCGGTTATCCCAACCGCCTTGAAGTATTGGCCCAGGTCGAAGAAAAAGTTCTCCACCTCCTTGGCATCTCTTGCTCCCATGAAGCTTTTCGGCTCTCTAACCTTCGGCTTCGGAGCTCGCACAGTTCCTACCGGCACTTGACCCTCAATATTGCCCTGTCCTACGGCTAATTTGAGCATTCTCAGATCTGCTCGGATCTCTTCGAGCATACCTCGCACCTCTTCCACGGCACGGGCATTAGCTGCAACCGATGTGCGTAATTCTTGTAACGCAACATCTTGCTGGTCGTGCCTGACTTCATGAGATTGCATCATGGGGATCGTCTCTCTTAGTGCGATATCCATATCCTCGGCCTGGCCACTAAGACGCACGATGTCCGACTCCGTGAAGCCTACACGCTTCACCAGCGACCCAGTATCCATCTCAGACTCTCCTAGACAGATGGAACTGATTTTGTTCACGGCGGCCTCCAGTGCCTCCAGCCGGTTCCTTGTTGTGCCTTCGCTCGACAATGGTCTAACCATTGCCATTGTCGGCTCGCTGAGCCCGGCCTTAGTAGCAGGTTCACTCATACCTGTCTCTTCTGCCATAGTCTGTCCAACACAATCACAATATAATTCGATTGCCCACAAAGCGCTTCCCTGGCTCGTACACAAAAATCGTTCACTGTTTGCTCAAAAATGGACTCCTCAAGTCTCAATAGCCAACAACCGGTACTCCAAAACCAACTCCCGATAGTGGTGCGAGCACGTTCACCGGTCCCTGATACCGTCTCCCACTCAAAGTAGTAGCACTACTACAAGGCTCTGATACCAACTGTCACGGATTGTTTTTCCCAAAACCGACTAACCGTGTTGCCTGTGACTTGGCTAGGCCTGAGCCAACGTCACACTGGCCTTTTCCGAACTCGTTCGGACACTTCAACAGGAGCTTGAGTGGTTTCGTAGTGAATCATAGCAAAAACGATTGAAAACGGCAGTGAACAGCATAAAACGAAATTTAACCGGCACCGATTGCATGAAAGTAGTCATTTTATTGAATTGAAAGTGAGTACACAGCATATACAACAAGTATTGGTGAGGGGGAACACCAATGTTCACAACCGACTTAGTTTGCTTCTACCCGATCTCGTTTATGTATGTCCCCTATAATAGACGTGGTAAACTTTTACCAAGTTCCAAAGTAGATACCGTTTTTCCGAAGAGATGGGAAAAGTTTGTCCATTTTCTCTAGACCTAAGTACAAAGAATCTAACTATGAAAATTTACATGCATGGCCTTCAGGGCCTTAGGAAATTTACAAAAATACAACAAAAGCCTATCTACATATTTACACAAGAAAATGGAGGGGCCGACGATTCTAGCCGTCGGCTAGTGCTGGGCAGGCGCACGACGCGGGCCGGCACTGGGCATGCACGTAGGATTTCTAAATTAATTAAATAGATTAAACGCAGCGGAAAATTGCAAGAAATCCAAGCCATGGATCACGGGTTTGCAGTAGAAACGGGAAAAAGAGAAGATCACGCTTATTACCTCCTGAAGCCGGAATTTAAATTTTTTTTGTTCCAAGAACGCAGGCGCGATCCAGATCACAAAATCGGTTCATAGCAGCTCAACTGAAGTCCAAAAAAGAACTCCCTCTAATGATAATCCACACAAGGTCGAACGCTCACAATCTCACAATTCTATGCTAGTAGAATTTAGGAGACTAGGGTTTTGATTAATAAGAGAGACGGCTAGGGTTTGATCAAGAGAGGGGCAGAGAAACGGTTTCTCTGTTATTGCGTGAATAGTCTGTGTTTCTTACCCTAAGGAAACCGTTTCCTTATATTTATAGATTTATAATTATCGTAAATTGCAACTTAGTCATTCAACGTCCAATTGTCAACAAATTGGACCTTGAAGTTTACTTAATTACAATTAGGTCTTATGAATTATAACAAATTTATAATTCACCTATAAATATATTCCCTTCTCTTAATTAACCCCACAATATTATCAAATAATATATTTGAGCATTCAAACCTTTATTGTGTGTGACCCATTAAATTTTCCTGGTCTTATTGGTAGCATAATATGAATTAATTCTAACAATATTAGAATTAATAATCCTTAATAAAAAAAATGATTAAATTTATTAATTCTCTAATTAATAAATCCATATTTAGCATATCAAGAGCGACATCTAGCAATGACTCTTGACCACCCAAAAGTCCAGAAAGTCAAGTGGCTTGACATGAACCTTTCAATAGCAAATTATCAATGCAATAAACTCCTTTCACCATACAATATCTTATTCGGTCTAGAGCATGAAATTAGTGCCAATTCCCTCCAGAATATTATTAATTCTGGCCCGAATATTTTAGTTCTTGTTCAAGAAATTCATTACTCGATATGTGTATCAATTGGAACCATTTCCATCACATAGTCGCCTTGGCAAAGGACTTCATGAGTAATGATTTCTACAAGTGGCCTTGAGATATACTCTCCTACTATTAAGAGTGGTGAATCCTTTATTGACTTTCTCAACTACTTTCGTTTACTTTACGTTGTACCCAATATCCATCCCATAGACAGTCCTAAATGAGACTCCAAAGATTAGAATCAAAGTACAACGCTCGTTAAACAAAGTACCTTGGAGATCTTAAGTTTAAGGATACTTGCACACTTGCTATAATGAGATTCTATCACTGGCACTAAATAGTTATCCAAGTGATTATCTCGTAGCTAGGTCATCCAATGAACTTGTTCCAAAACAAGCATCCACACGTTAATCTTGAGTATCCCAATACTTACGGATATGAGAACCACCGCTTGATCCAATCAAGAGATATAACATGTGCCAGTCTTGGCGTATTAATAATGTCCCATCTTATTAATACTATGACTGAGGATTATTTAAGTACAAACACTGCATAGTGTAGTAGGAATCTCACATCATGATCTCTATTATGATTTCCTTAACACTGTGTTGTACTAGGGACTTTATCTAACGGTTTGTATACATATTTAGATATAACAATCAAATTGAAAGATAAAAAATGCCTCTTATTAATTTAATATGCAATATACATGGTACACATGATTGCCTTTAGAGCACAACACTAACAATACGGGCGTAGCAGTGGCAATTGGGCCGGCCCGCACCATTTCGGGCTGTGTCGGGCCGGGCCCGAGGACCGGCTCGCCTGGAGAGGGGCAGGCCGGTCCTTGGGCCAGAGGCCCTGGGACCGGACCGGACCGGGACCTTGGCCCGTGTGGCTCGCGGGCCGGCCCGTGGCTTATTCCTTTTTTTTTCCTACTTAACATAATTTTTTAAAATTATAATTTTTTTTTCTATTCCGCTACTCAACAATCTTTCAAAATATGAAAACTTTCTTGAAGAATTGAAAAACTATAACACAAAAATAAATTCTATTCTAATACTCTTTGTAGAGAAAATGAATAAATTTGAGGATTATGAGAGAAAGATGAATGGAAATAAGAGAGAATTGGAGAGTGTTGATGAGTTTTGGGTTGAATTGCGGGGTATTTATAGAGTTTTGGGGGTTAGGGACCAAATTGCAAAAAAAAAAAAATCAACCGTTTTAGGGGCTAAATTGCAAAAAAAAAATTAAATGACCAAATTAAAAAAAAACCAGAGAGAGCCGTTGGGTAACGGCTCTCTCAGGTGGGTCGGCCCTCCGGTCTTAGGCCCGGTTCAGAGCACAGTGCTCGGTCTGCCGAGCGGCCCGACATGCCGGCCCGGCCAAGTTGTTATTGCTATGCGGGCGCGCGGCACTGTCGTGCGCTGGTGCGCGAGCTTGCGGCACGGTCTTACGGACGTGCGACACGGTCTGGCACGGGGCGCACGAGACAAAAACATTGTTTCGAAACATTGATTTGGATCCATTATTTCGAAACAAAAACAATCAATTAAAATTCAAACAAAAGTTCAAAAAAATGAAATAAAGTATTAACAAATAATAAAATAAGAGAATTGAAAAATATAAATAACTTGTAAATTAAACAAACAAGCAATTAATAAAGTTAAAAAATAAGAATATAAGATTAATAAAACACTAACTAATTGATGGCCAAGAACAGTAACACTGTGTGGAGCTTTACTTCTTATCTTCTTCAAGATTTAAACTATCCACTATTCTACCATTTAATAATTTTTCAAAATATGAAGACTTTGCTTGAGGAATTAAAAAAATATATAAAAAAATAAATTTTATTCTAATATTTTTTGTAGAGGAAATAAAGAAATTTGAGGATTATGAGAGAAAGATAAAGAGATATAACTTTCTTTGGAGTGAATTGAAAAGTATTTATAAAGTTTTGGGGGTTAGGGAAAAGAATATAATTGTGGAGGCCAAAATGCAAATGAAAAAGTTTTTTGACTGTTTAAGGATCAAAATGTAAAAAAAAAAATTATTTTGACCGTTGGGGGTCAAAATGAAAAAAAAAAAGTTAGAGAGATGTAATGGCTAGACGGGCTGGCCTGCATCCTGGGACCATACCGCCCCGCTACCATGCGGTCAATTCGGCTCACGATCCTGGACCGGCAATGCTGACGAGCCGAACTGAGCCACATGCCATTGTTACTTCTTGCAAGCAAGAGAAATAATCCATGACGGTCCAAGGCTGTGAGCTAAACCAGCCGCATTTGTAGTAGGTCGGTCCCCAACACTGAGGACCAGCAGGCCGACTCGTCTAGGAAGCAGTTATGTAACAGCTCTCCAATTTTTTTTTTCATTTTGACCCCTAAACAATCAAAATAACTTTTTTTTTATATATTTTGACCCCTAAATGGTCAAATTAACTTTTTTTATTTACATTTTGACTCCCAACAACTATATTCTTCCCCTTAACTCTAAAAAATCTATAAATACCCTCAATCCATTCCAAAATTTACCAAACACTCTCTAACTCTCTTATTTTCATTCCTCTTTCTCTCGTAATTCTTAAATTTCTTTATTTCCTTTACAAAAAGTGTTAGAATAGAATTTATTTTTTTATATATTTTTTCAATTCTTCAAGCAAAATCTTCATATTTTGAAAGATTATTAAGTGGCAGAATAATGGATAGTTCAAGTTTTGAAAAAGACAAGAAATAAAACTCCACAAAGTGTTATTGTTATTGGTCATCAACTAATTAATATTTCTTAATCTTATATTCTTATTTTTTTAGTTTTATTAATTACTTATTTGTTTAATTTTTAAGTTAATTTACAAGTTATTTTATATTTTTCAATTCTCTTATTTTATTATTTGTTAATACTTTATTTTTTTTAAACTTGTATTTGAATTTTTATTGATTGTTTTTATTTAGAAATAATAAATCCAAATCAATATCATCATTGTTCTTCATTACAATTATTTGCACATTTTGATTTCAATATAGATTCAACCTTGAATTTAATAAATCATGAAATGGAATGCCCTAGTAGGCATAGCATTAGCGTTTCACAATTACAATTAACTCCAACTATTAATCTTGATGAATCTAATATAGGTCAGGATGATAGTGAAACTTCGGAAGTTACAGCTAAAGCAAAACCATCTATGGCTTGGAATCATTTTGAAAAGGATAATGATAATGATAGGGTAATATGTAAAATTTGTAAGGCAGTATAAGTACATAAGAAGGGTGGAGGAATAGAACATTAGTTAGACATATGAAAATGTCATATAATGATTGATTAGAAAACCTACTTAAACAACAACAACGAATCCATACTATAGAAGATCAAATTATATGTAATTTTCAATACGATCATAAAAAAAATAAATGTGGATTTGCTAAAATAGTTATTCAAATTAAATTACCTTTTAATCTTGCAGAAAAATCACATTATGAGTAATACGTGCAATAAAATTGCCAAACTACATAGAAAAAGATTCCTAGAACAATATTAAAAAATAATATAATAAATATATATAAAGAAATGAAATAGTGTCTTATTACGAAGTTTGATTCTTATAATTAAAAATTTGCTCTTACTTGTAATGGTTTAATTGCAATTACTAATGAGTCTTATTTGTACATTACATGTCATTTGATAGATCATGATTGATCGGTACAAAAAAGAACTATTTATTTTAAATTATTTGAATATCCTCATGGAAGTACTAGTATTGCTAAAATAATTACTCAAATATGTTGTAAATATAATATTTTAAATAAAATTATATTTATTTTTTTCCTTAGATAACGCTTCAAATAATTATTCTGTCATAGCAATTTTGAAAAAAAGCTATGAATCCTATGTTAGATGGTATTTTATTTCATATTAGGTATATTTGTCATATACTTAATTTGTGTGTTAAAGAAAGATATAAATATATTGATAATATTATTAATATAATTAGAAATATTGTTTTATTTATTAAAACTTCTCCAACTAGACAACAAAATTTTAAAGCTTTATATCGAGAATAAGGTGTATCTTTTAAAAATTTAGTTTAGATTGCAAAATTAAATGGAACTCAATTTTGGATATGTTTGAAAGTGTTATATCTTTTCAAAATCAACTTATTGAATTTTGTGATAGTAACAATTTTCAACTTCAATTCACTGAAACTCATTTTGAAAATTATATTGCGCTTTCAATATTTTTATTTACTTTTAAAGATTTATCGGGATCTTATTATCCTACTACTTATCAGATTCTTCCAACACTTACTAAGGTAGTATATAGTTTTTGTGAATATATGGAGCATCTCCAATATAGTTATTCTACAAGAAGTACGTTTAAAATATATAAAAAATATTATGAAGATATTCCTATTTTATATTGTATGGTATTGTGTTTAGAACCTCGAGTAAAAATTATCGAATTTCATAGTATTATTGAATATCTCTATGAAACATTAAATTTTGATGAATTTCCAACACTTAGGTAATGCATGATAAAAAGTATAAAAAGATAAAAAAGTTAAAACTCTATCTGATATGTATATTTTGTAAGAGTTTGAATCTTTTTATTCCAATTCTGCTACTTTAAGTAGGCAAGATTTATCATCATCATCATTGAGCAGTCAATTTCAACTACCACGAAGATCTACTTCTTCGATTTCATCAGCATTTAATCCATAGAGTATCATGAAGCGTCAAAGATCATCTACCACCTATAATGAGATGACAATTTACGAGATGTAGCCTCTAGTAAAAAACGAGGATTAACATTTTGACATTTGTGATTGGTGGAAGGTTCATATGAATCAATACCCAATTTTAGAGATGTTAATGTGTTGTAGCAATTGGTTCGCAACCGAAGATCTCGATTTTAGAGATGTTAATGTGTTGCAGCAATTGACTCATGTGATTGGTGGAAAGCTCGAACAATTGATGAAAGAAGATCTCGATTTGTTCCTCATACTTTAGAGATATTAATGTGTTACAGCAATTGGTTCGTAACCGAAGATAGGTGGTTAATATGTGAATTATTAATGATGACTTAAATGAAGAATGAGAATAGCCAAATAGTTAGCTTAGTATTCGAATAATTAAGAATTTAAGATAAGTAATATTATGTAGTTATTTAATTTTATTTTTAAAATATTTATTCTATTTTTAAATTTTAACTATTATAATATTTTTAAGAGGCTTATGCATCAAATCCTCCTCTTATATAATTTTTATTTTATTAATTAATAAAACTTATAGAAGTTCAAGCCAAACCCCCCACTACTTCAATATGATTTTTTATTATATAAAATAATCATGTTATTTAAGTAATAACAAAAAAAATTATAAAACAAGTGCACATTAAAATTTTTAATCAAATTAAGTAGAAAAAAAAAAAGCAATAGAGAGATGATAGGTTTGGGCCCAGGGTTTTTTAGCCCTAGACCCGACACGGATCGACTTGCATGGCCCAAAAGGACAGGCCCAGCACAGCTCGAAACCATGTGGGTTGACCTACATGCCAATACTAATTGTGTGAACTTTATGTTATAGTGTTTGGAAAGCAGAAGCTTTTTGGCTTTATGTTAAAAAAAACTTCTGCTCTGTGACTGTGGGGTTTTTGACCAAATTGGGTCAAAAACCCAACAAATCCACCGTGAAAGGGACGTGTCGGGGAGGTACCCTTATCTATGGAATTTCTTGCGATAGCCACACGTGAGGTCAGGCGCGACATCGCACCAGGCAACAATGAAGCCCCAATATATTGTTCGCGAAGAAAAAAAGCGAAAAGTTGCCCACCGATCTCCTCAGACCACGCGATAGCTTGTCGCGAGGCAAGGACTACGCAACTGTTAGTCACGCGGTCTGGGTCCCCCCGCAACTACTAATCGCGTGATCCTTAGACCACGCGACAACCTGTCGCGAGGTAGATGTGTATTAATACAAATTATACATCTTTTACTTTTTAATTCGTAATTATAAGTAAATTTAATTTTTTTAAATAAATTTGTATTATTTTAAATAATTTTAAATAATTATCTGTAGAATAAAATATAAAAATATTATCTGTAATTCTCTCAAAAATAATTTTAATTTTAATTATTTATTAATGTATAATTTATAATATTTAATTACAATTGATTATAATAATTAATTGTCTGTAAAAAATATAAAAAATTCAAATCTCAATAATAAATTAAAAATTAAATAAATTATGAAATTAATAATTTATATTTTTGTGAATAATAACGATGAAATATTTTATAAATAATTGCCAGGCACTTTCTTAATTTCAAACAAAAATGTATGAACTTTAGAGTTAAATATAAAATTTTGTCATCCGTTATAAATCTTCTAAACCCTAAATTATATAATATTATTTTAAAGATGCGATTAATAACAAGAACTTAATTACTTGTCAAAATAGAATGCAAAAGACATAAATAAATTATTTTAAAAAATATCAAATTATATATCAAGTAGTCATATTACACATGAAATCATCTAATAGAAGGATGCCAACTAGTCCCACAATGATATTATCGACGGTTCATCGGAGGCTAAACCCGTCTTGGAGGTTGTTCTTGAAGTTGTGGTTCAAGTGGTTCTTCATCGTGTTCTTCTGTATGAAGGACTTGTATCATCTTCAATTTGCATATGCCGTCTTTGAAGCCACTTAATAGATGGACCAACATCATACTCGCCGACAGAAGAATAACGCCTAATATAAAAAATTATGTGCTATACAGTAACGAAATCATTAATCGCTGTAAAATCACCTGCCACATTATCATTTTCATCTGTCAACACAAGTGAGTAGTGATCTTATAGAGGAACTTCATCCGCTACAGCACGCCGACGTGCCCACCTACCGTCCCTTCGAATTAATAATGCTTCTCGAAGGACTTGTTGCGAAATCTGTAATATTGTATTAGAAGAATACGATCGTCTAGATGACTCGTATGGCATGCGATTCAGACGATCTGCTTCACCACTAGTAGTCAAGGTAAGCCTGACAATATCTAATATTCTTTTGAAGCCTTACTAAGCATACGATGTATCATTATATTGAGATGCTTTGTTGCTTATGTGCAAGATCTAGTGCAGCGCGTCGGCCTGCATATACATTTTGAGGAATGTCATTAAAAATATATAAATAAATTGTAATTTATATATACTTACGTGCACTAGAAAAAATTTACTTACATATACTTCAAGTGTTGAACTAGTAGATTGGTAACCCATGGCGTTCTACTATTTTAAAAAACTAATAAAATAATCCGTAAAGTCATAAATAACCAATAAAATAACTAACCGTCCCGCTAAATATTTAGAGATCTTAATAAATTCATAAGATTTAATCTTAAAAATATAAACAAATGTAATTTTGCAATAAAATTGGATTATTCAAGAAATTGTTTTCTATAGATATTTAGAACAACAATTTTGTCGTAGCATGCCAGGAATTTTAAAGAGCAAATGGGGAGCAAAAAACGAACACGAAAGGAAGGCTTGTCCTTGTAGGGTGTAATTCAAATTGTTTTTGTCTCAATGTCAGAAATAGCATAGTATACGAATTGGTCAATCGATACAGAGTGAACCTTACCCTCTGGTAAATGCACCACATGAGCTTCTTTTCATTCTATATTCGATTCGGCCTATAGGCATATTACATATGTTATTTCTTAAAGGTCTAACCTTCCCCTTTAGACTCGCGTAAGGTCATTGCTTACCAACTCGTACTAATATTATTATTATAGACACTAAATAATAATTAATTAAGAATGATTCATTTACTATATATCAAGCAAATAACCACATTAACATCATTTATTTTCTTTAAGATGTCTCATATAATTAAACAAAATAGACACGCAAACAATTTAATTAATTCATATAATAAAATTTAATTCAATTAATTCATGTAAAAAATTAAATTATCTAATTTTCTATAGTAAAATTTGTAGGGTATTACAAAAAGTATTAAATATAAATATTAAAAAAAGTTAAACGGGTTCGCGGGTTGAAACGGGTTAAAACAGGTTGAACCCGTTTATGACCTGTACACGTTTAAAGTTAAACGGGTCGACCTGTTTTGACCCGAACCCGTGAAACTATAACCCTAACCCGCTATAACCGTGTCGTGTTGACGTGTCGTGTTCAATATTGTCGCCCCTAATTGCATCTAGTAAAAAAAAAAAAACTATTGCTTTCTTTCATTAACAAAAAATAAATTTAATATAAATAAATTTTAATTATAAAAATATTAATAATTTTATTATTTATTTAAGTAGATTAAAATATGAATTTTTAATTTTTTATGAGTTTTTATCAAAATTTAAAATTATATTTATATTAAAAATAAATAAATACACTTTAAACTAATGACTAGTTCTTTTCTAAAATCTTAACACTTATTTATTTAAGGTCGCACAAGTTCTGCTCTGGGCTTTTCACTTGCACATATCTTATAAATTGAGGTTATGGGACTAATAAGATGATAGCGGTAAATTGTTTTTACCGATGTATATAAATTATTAATTGAATTAATCATTTAATGATATTATCAATTATTATTTATTATGTTTTGATTTTTTGAAGTTAATTGCGGTCAAATTTAATTAGGTTTGTGTTTGTACCAAATCAATCAACTCAACATATATATATATATATATATATATATATATATATATATATATAATACTAAATTTTAGAATTTGATAATAATTTATTTATGACTTTTATTTGAATATTTTATTTAGATTGAGAAAAAATATTAATACAATTTAATAGTTTTTATTTTTATGCATAATTTGTCCCAAAAATTAAAAAATTTAAATAATAATAATAATTTCTAACCTATTTGTATCAGTTTGGATTATCAATTTGTGAACTACATTAAGTGGAATTCATTTGAATACTATGATAATTGTACAATACAGCAGTTTAATCTTTAATTTACAAAAATAAAATAAAATAAAATAAAAGAGATAAAAATAAAAAGGAGAAAAAAACATTGGCCATTATTTGAGGAGAACAAGCAACATTTCTACAAATGTGACCTTGCGCGGCCTTGAAATCCACGTGGTTGGTGGGCAAAGGGCGTACATGTAGTAAGGGTAGTGCGTGGTGGGGTGGGGGTGGGGTTGGGGTTGGGGGTGCTCGGAGCGAGGGTATAGTTCAATACTTTGAAGAGGAGGACGGGGCGGTTGGCCGTTGTTTGTGCTTTTGTTTCTAGTATGTCGGTTGGTCTGGTGTAAGTATTTACAACTCTTTTCAAATGGCCAAAAAAAAAAAAAAATTCAAAAAATCAATTCATCTGCATTTGACTTAACCGATTGTGTTTACTTTTTTTTTTGTTTTTTTTAATCTAAGTAATTCATTCATTCTGATAAGAAAACAAATTAGATAGAGATATGTTGACGTCAACTTTGTCGAGCCAACGCAACAGTTACTTTGAGCCGATGCCGATTTGATAAATGAGGACGAGCCGATAAAGTCAACATTTTCGAACAGCCGATAGTCATGGTCAATATCGGCACCGCGGAGCCGATAAGAAAGAACAAACAGAATCCTGTTCTTTCGACGCAAGGGACTCTGCACGATCGTTGGGAACATTCTTGGGTCTGAAGAAACTCCACGATCTGTTCGTGGTTTATTTGCAGCAAGTATAAAAAGAGGAACATCGCCCACAAGGAGGGAGGATAAAACCATCAAATCAGCAAAATTCAATTTCATTTTCTTTTTCCTCATCATCATTTCCAACTTTCTAGTCTAGGATTTTGTTTCTTTACAGCTTTCTTACTGCTTTGTTCTAGTTTCCCTTTACCAGCTTTGGTTACAGTCTTTTTTACAGTTTTCGGTTCATACTTTCGATATCAGCTTTTTCTGTACTTTCCATTGAGATGATCAGTATAAATATCATTCCATGTTCCAGAAAAGTCCTTCCGTTTAGCCTTCTCAATTGACCTTCTTGAGCCATTTCTTTAGTAAGCTCAAGGAACTCGGTCTCTGATTCAAAAAGGTTTGATACCATTTGTTGTTACTCCCTGTCGGATCGTTTGTGTTGGTCGGATACGAAGCCGATTCCCGTTGGCATCGGTTCCTTATTTTGACAGCAACAAGATCATAATATCTTTAAGAATAAAAATAAAATAACATACTTCAAAATTTAAGGTGATTATAAGAAACATAATATCATGCCTGAGGTGAGAACAGGAAAATATGACAAAATACATAAAAAACTTATTACTAGCCTTATCGTCATCACAAACATCGATGATATGAGAAAATTACACTCACTTAACTTTGCAAATAATAATTTAAAAAGTTTTGGACGGATTAGTTATCTTAAAACTGACTAAGAAAAAGACAGAGAAATGAATTAAGAGTCAGCTGAATGGTGTGTGCATCACGTTTGTGACGCATTGTTGCCACGCAGTTCTCCAGCTTATCCAATGGATAATGTAACAATGAGTTAATGAGTTTCTAATTTGCTTTGAAATAATGGAACTGTATAGTCCTTTAGGGTTATAGGGAAGGTGCTATAATACCGAATAAGTATTTATTTGAACAACTTTTGTAGATCTTATGTTAACTAATTCAATTAGAAATAGTAAATTTCAAGATGAAAACAGGTAGTGAGTTATGTATATATACTTTATCTATATAAGGAGGGAGGATTATAATTAAGTTAATAGTAGGATGGAATTGAAAGAATAAAAATTTCAAAACAAATTTGGAATTATCTAAAAGACTGTTATGAATTATTGGAATCTCCATTAATTAGTGGAGGCTCCACTAATTATGAATTTATGTGAATTATTATAGAAAATTTTTATGGATGTCTACCATTTAGTGGAGACACCACTAATTGAGATTAGTGGAAGATGATGTATGCCATGATGTATTCCACTAATTAGAGCTCTATAAATAGAGCTATTCTCTAAGCTTGTAATACACTATCATTTTGTGAAAGAAAGATTAGAGAAAATTGTGAGAGAAGAGAAAGGGAGAAATTCTTGTGCAAAATAGTTAGAGTTTTATTAGTGTGTAGTGTGAAGATTTTATTCTAACACTACCCTAATTTTATAACACGTTATCAGCACGAGTCTCTACCGGTACAAAAGCTGGAAGACTAAGCACGAGTTTCTGACGTTACCAAAACCAGAAGACAAGTACGCATTTATTGATCTCTATGACTAATCTCGCTAAATTCGAATTTGTAGCCCTTGATATTTCTGGAAAAAATTATATGTCATGGGTTCTCGATGCAGAAATGCATCTAAATGCTGAAGGCCTTAGTGAAACTATTCAAGCAAATAATAGTGCATCTGCACAATACAAGGCTCAAGCTTTGATTTTTATTCGTCGTCATCTCGATGAAAATTTGAAAATGGAATATCTTACCGAAAAAGATCCATATGTCATGTGGGTAAATTTAAAAGAAAGATTTGACCACCTGAAGATGGTCGTACTACCCACTGCACGGTATGAATGGTTGCACCTGAGGTTGCAATATTTTAAAACCGTGAATGAATATAGCTCCGCAATGTATAAAATTACATCTCAATTAAAATTATGCGGAGAAAAAGTGACTGATGAAGATATGTTGGAGAAGACATTCTCCACCTTTCATGCCTCAAATATTGTCCTGCAGCAATAATATCGAGAAAAGGGGTATACAAAATTTACAGATTTAATTACTACCCTCCTCATTGCAGAGAAGAATAATGAGTTATTATTGAAAAATCATGAAGCTAGACCAACTGGCTCAACAGCACTCCCAGAAGTGAATGTTGTTGGCTCTAGCAGAAGCCATCGTTATAGTCGTGGTCGTGGCCATGGCCGTGGCCGTGGTCGTGGTTATGGTCGTAGATATGCTCGATATTTCCCTTATCACAATTATAATCAAACTGTGAGAAATACTGGCCACCTGAAGTAGAGCAGAAAAGATCATAAGGGAAAAGAAAAAGAAATTAAAGAAAAGTATGAGGATATATGTTATAGATGTGGCATGAAAGGTCATTGGTCACGAAACTGTCGTACGGCTAAGCATTTAGTTGAATTATATCAAGCTTCATTGAAAAATAAAAATGTGGAAGCAAATTTTTTTCAACATCCAATAAATGATGCTGATGATGATGATATTGATCCTGAAGATCTTAATATCAATATTACCCATATGGATGTATCGGATTTTTTTGAACACCCAGACGGTAGGATAGACCATTTAATTGGTGATGGCAGTGTCCAGAAGAACTAAAGCCTCACCCTGATATTTTTATATTTTCATTTTCATTCTATTTTAATAATATTTACGTTTGCATATATATATATTTGTGTTCAGATGGCTGTTGTTAATGATGATGTATGCATTATTGATAGTGGAACTACACACACCATACTGAAAAATGAGAAATATTTTTCTGATCTCAAAATGGGAGAAATAAATATTTATATGATAAACGGTAGTGCAAATGTGATTGAGGGCACCGGAAGAGCTAGTATATTGTTGCCTAAAGGAACAACAATTATTATTGATAAGGCACTATTTTCCTCAAAATCCAGAAGAAATTTATTGAGTTTTAAAGATATCTACAGAAATGGGTATCATGTTGAAACAAATGAGGAAAATGAGATTGAGCATCTTTTTATTACTCAAATGCATTTGGGTAAGAAATCGGTATTAGAAAAACTGCCGTCTTTTTCTACTAGCCTATATTTTGTAAAAATACGTACAATTGAAATTCATCATCTAGTAAATCAGAAGTTTACTGATCCTATTACTTTTAGCATTTGGCATGACCGGTTGGGTTATTCGGGATCTACCATGATGAGAAGAATCATTGAGAATACACATGGTCATCATTTAAAAAATAAAAGGATATTAACATCAGAAAAATTCGCATGTACTGCATGTTCCCTAGGAAAATTAATTTTTAAACCATCACCAATAAAAGTAAGAGCTGAAAGTACTACATTTCTCGAACGGATTCACGGAGATATTTGTGGACCTATTGATCCACCATGTGGACCGTTCAAATATTTTATGGTCTTAATTGATGCATCATCCCGATGGTCACATGTATGTTTATTATCTACTCGCAACCTGGCGTTTGCGAGATTACTTGCTCAAATAATTAAATTACGAGCACAATTTCCTGACTATCACATTAAAAATATCCGTTTGGATAATGCTGGTGAATTTTCATCACATGCTTTTGATGCATATTGCATGTCAATTGGGATTAATGTTGAACATCCTGTAGTTCATGTTCACACACAAAATGGTCTTGCTGAATCTTTGATTAAACGATTACAATTAATTGCTAGACCATTATTAATGAAAACAAATCTTCCAACATCTGCTTGGGGACATGCTATTTTACATGCTGCAACACTTGTACGCATAAGACTAGCTAGTTATCATAAATTCTCTCATTTGCAATTGGCTTTTGGGTCAGAACCAAATATTGCTCATTTAAGAATTTTTGAGTGTGCTGTATATGTTCCAATTGCACCAAACCAACGTACAAAGATGGGTCCTCAAAGAAGAAAGGGGATATACGTTGGATATGATTCTCCATCTATTATCAGGTATGTTGAACCCCTGACAGGGAGATGTATTTACAGCAAGATTTGCTGATTGTCATTTTGATGAATCATTATTCCCTAAATTAGGGGGAGAACCAAAACAGCATAAAAAGGATCTTGCTTGGACAATATCATTAAATTATCTTGATCCGCGTACAAGCGCATGTGAATTTGAAGTTCAAAAGATAATTCATTTGCAAAACATTGCAAATCAAATGCCAAACACTTTTGTTGACTCCAGAAGAGTTACAAAATCGCATATTCCAGTTATAAATGCTCCTATTCGAATTGAAGTTTCAGTAGAACAAAATATTATACCTATAACTGCTGAGTTAAAAACACGCCAGAAGCGTGGCCGACCTCTTGGTTCTAAAGATAAAAATCCTCGAAAGAAAAGAGGATTAACTGATCCAGAAGATCATATTGAAGAAAAGAATGATAAAGACCAAGAGAGAACTGATGACAAAGAACCAGAAGCTGATGACAGTAACACTGAAATTTCTATCAATTATACCACTTCCGGTAGAAGTTGAAATCGGATAGAAACTGTTATTGATAATATATTTGCATACAATATATCTCTTGATGTTACACAGGATAATGATGATCCTGAACCAATATCAGTTGATGAATGTCGGCATAGAAAAGATTGGTTGCAATGGAAAGATGCGATTCAATCGGAGTTAAATTCACTGACAAAACGTGAAGTCTTCGGACCTGCAGTCCGAACACCAGAAGGTGTAAAACCTGTTGGCTACAAATGGATATTTGTGCGAAAGCACAATGAAAAGAGTGAAATCGTTCGATATAAAGCGCGATTAGTAGCCCAAGGTTTTTCACAAAGACCAGGTATTGATTATGATGAAACTTATTCTCCTGTTGTTGATGCTATTACACTCTGATATCTTATCAGTTTGGCAGTACATGAAAAGATATATATGCGCATATTAGATGTTGTCACTGCTTACTTGTATGGAAATTTAGAAAATGATATTTACATGAAAATCCTTGAAGGATTTCATATGCCTGAAGCATATAAACATTATCCTCGTGAAAATTACTCCATCAAGTTGCATAAATCATTATATGGCCTGAAGCAATTTGGGCACATGTGGTTCACACGTCTTAGTGAATATTTATTGAAAGCGGGATTTAAAAATGACCAGGTATGTCCATGTGTTTTTATTAAGAAATTTGGTTCTAAATTTGTAATATTATCTATATATGTTGATGATATTAATCTTATTGGAACTCCTGAAGAGCTCCAAGAAACAATTGATTTTTTAAAAAGAGAATTCGAAATCAAGGATTTTGGTAAAACCAAATTTTGCCTTGGTTTACAAATTGAACATTTGGAGAGTGGAACATTTATTCATCAATCAACATATACAACAAAAGTGCTAAAAAGATTTTACATGGACAAAGCACATCCATTGAGTATTCCAATGATTGTCCGATCATTAAATGTGGATAAAGATCCTTTCCGACCTTAAGAAAATGATGAAGAACTTCTTGGTCCTGAAGTACCATATCTCAGTGCAATTGGTGCATTGATATATCTTGCTAATAATACACGACCTGATATTGCTTTTTCTGTCAATTTATTAGCAAGATTTAGTTCTTCACCAACACGACGACATTGGAATGGAATTAAACAAGTCCTTCTATATCTTCAAGGTACAATTGATCTCGGATTATTTTATTCAAATAAAACCAATCCAACATTGATAGGTTATGCAGATACTGGTTATTTATCTGATCCACATAAAACACGTTCTCAAACGGGCTATCTATTTACATGTGGAAATACTGTTATATCATGGCGTTCTACGAAACAATCTATAGCAACTACTTCTTCAAATCATGCTGAAATTATAATCATTCATGAAGCAAGTCGAGAATGTGTATGGCTAAGATCCATGATTCTTTATATCCGAGAAAGTTGTGGATTATCATCAATCAAAGATATTCCAACTCCTCTTTATGAAGACAATGCAGCTTGCATAGCTCAATTACGAGGAGAATATATTAAAGGAGATCGGACAAAACATATTTCACCAAAATTCTTCTTTACTCATGAACTCCAGAAGAAAGGTGAAATTGATGTACTACAAATTCGGTCATGTGATAACCTCGTAGATATTTTCACGAAGACTTTACCGATTGCAACATTTGAGAAGTTGAGATATAAAATCAGTATGCGTCGGTTTAAAGATTTAAAGGAATCATCTCATCAGGGGGAGTAATAAACAGACATATAGAATAGTGTACTCTTTTTCCTTCACTAGATTTTTTTTCCCACTGGGTTTTTATCTAGTAAGGTTTTAACGAGGTATATTCTTTATGTAATGGATGGACATCCAAGGGGGAGTGTTATGAATTATTGGAATCTCCATTAATTAGTGGAGGCTCCACTAATTATGGATTTATGTGAATTATTATAGAAGATTTTTATGGATGTCCACCATTTAGTGGAGACACCACTAATTGAGATTAGTGGAAGATAATGTATGCCATGATGTATTCCACTAATTTGAGCTCTATAAATAGAGCTATTCTCTAAACTTGTAATACACCATCATTTTGTGAAAGAAATATTAGTGAAAGAAAGATTAGAGAAAATTGTAAGAGAAGAGAAAGAGAGAAATTCTTGTGCAAAATAGTTAGAGTTTTATTAGTGTGTAGTGTGAAGATTTTATTCTAACACTACCCTAATTTTATAACAAAGACAATATATTTTGTCCTTCTCAAAGTGAGCATGCCTCATTCCTTAACATAGCTGTTGCAATGGCCTTGGAAAATTTTGATTTTTTTTTAAAATATGATTATATTGTGAGGAACTTTTGAAACATGTCATGCCTAAAGGCATAAAACAATAGCTATTTTGATAATTCTTAAGAACGAACAAAATGAAAAAGATTCACAAAATAGTTCATAGAGTTGGTTGGCAAAATTTTTGTTTTATTGTTGGAGAAACTTTATGCTTATAAAACAAATCAATAAATACATTCAAATAAAAAAAATTCAATAAATAGACTAATAATTGATCAGAACATTACCTTTTTACATTTGCATATGTCTTAATTTCCAAGTTACACATTTTTTTCTCAAGATCATTTATGCACACTTTTAAACGACTAATGTTCTCTTTAATCCTATCCAATTCCAATCTGGAGATGAGATAAAACTGCTCCAATCTTGGTATTATCTCTGTCAAGTTTAACTTTAGTACTGTGACTATAGGGAGTTGCTACTCTATAGGCACCAATAACGCCATATATCAACTTAAATCTTCTGTAAAATAAATCTCTGGAACATCACTGTGATGCATCTGTCCCGAATTCTATTTTTGCAATTTCAATTTCGACCGAAAGCCAGGTTGTTCCTTCGAGGGGACAAGTTACAAATGTTAGAAAAATAAATAAAGAATAAATTTTGAGGTGTGATTACTACTATCTTAAATGTAATATTGTCTAAATTTAAATAGAAAATAGAAAAAATCAGATAAAACTTCTGTAATTTTTATAAGTAACAACCTATTTGAAAACGTCTTTATCCGGAAGTTATATCCCTACATCTTTTTGCCCCAAGTGTCCAAATGCCTTTTTAATATATAAATATAATTATAAAATAGACTAACCAAAAGGTCAAGTCTATGTTCATTAAAATCACTTTAGACACTACTTCTTGAGCACAACTACTAATAAAAAACTTTAAAACTTTTTTTTTTCCAATATAAGATATAATTAAACAAACTATCTATCAACAAATTCGCGAATAGTTCATATCAATGCTAATGCTTCAGAACGAAGAAGAAATCAACTTTGTCCACTTGATGATAAAACATATTCTGGGAACACTAAATGGAAAAAATGAGAGTGGATGAAAGGAAAGTATAAAGAATCTGTTATATGAAAGATTGCTTTCTAGATTATTCAAGTACTTTGAAATTCCTCTGCAGGTGGAGAAAATCTTATGACTTTGGTTAGTGTTGGCGTCTGAATTTCTGTTTTTTTTTTTCCCAATAGCTTCATGCCTTAAATTTGAAAATCTCTAACATTTGTATCATCTGATCCAGAAAATAGATACATTATAAAAATAGAAAATACTTAGAAATGAAATATATAAATCAATAAGATCTTAAATTACCTCAACATTATAAAAATAGAAATTAGAAAGAAATGAAATCACCAAAATCTTGAATTACCTCAAGATTATGAGAATAGAAAATAAACAGAGATAAAACAAACAAATTATCCAAATCTTGAACTACTGCTTAGTCAGGTTTGATGACAAAGAGAAAATATCACAAATTTTCTAAACATCCAATATCACGAATTCTCCTTTCGAACTACTGATATCACAAATTATCTAAATATTCAAATTATAATTATAATTCAAATACAATTATTAATTGAAGGAAATATTTGTTTGGTAACCTACTTAGAAAAGCAATACTAATAAACAAAATTAGTAACAATAAAAATAAATTAGAAAAAATAATTGAAATAAGTTAATTTTACTGATAAAAGATGCTTCATCTGTCTCAATTAAATTGACAGTGATCGATTTATCACGATATTTTTTATAAAAATAAAAATTGAGATATAATAATAATATAATATAATATAATAAAAATAAAAAATATATATCTTATAATTTTTTATATTAAATTTAAATATATAAACATAATATATGTAAAATTTATTGATTATTTTATAATATATTATATATTAAATTTTTTTAAAAATATTAAAAATATTAAAATTATTTAAAATAATAAATAAGTCAATTTAATTCGAAAAAAATATATTTTTTTTTGTAAGATGATGCCCCTCACCCCTCATGATGAGTGTCGGAGTGTGAAGATGGGGTACCACTGTATCAGGATGGTATGGAAACTGTAGAGAAAATGAAGTGGAAGTGACATGTTCAGGTAAAGGTGAACTACAAGCGGGGACCCGGTCAGTGAGGTGAAGTAAATATAAAGTGGAGTTTTGGGATAGTTTGAAGAAATTTTTATATGAGTCGAGCTTATATAAATTAATAATTTTATATTGTAAAATTTAAATTATATATGATACAATTTTTTTAAATTATTAGTTCGCGCGGAGAAAGTTTATATAAGATTTTCCGCATGAAGAGAGTGATTGGCCAACCAGAACTGATCAATGACACCAACCAGCTAATGAGAAAAATTTTAAACTTTCGCAGAGTGGGAACTCTAGTAGTAGAAGCGCCAGCTCCGCCACGCCAGTACTTAAGCCAGCTAATGGACTACATTGTTGGTAGGGCCAGTCCACAGCTACAAGTAATTTTTTTTAATTTAAATTAAAATTAAAATTAAAATAATTTTTATTTTCTGAAACTTATCATATGTTAACAGTACATTATTTTCTCTCTCTTTAACTTCACTTTGAAATTTATCTAATTCTATACTTTTAATAATTTTTTTATTATATTTAACTATTTTCTTCTCACTTACAGCAAACGTAAAAGTTGTGTAAAGATACACAAAACAGAGTTCTTTCTTTAGAAAACGAAAATATCAAAAGCTTTGGAGAGAGAGAGAGAGAGAGTGTAGGGATTTGTCACGGATGCTGTACTCAGTAATCATGGGAAGATGCAGGGGAAAAGCACATGTTTTTGAATTATATATCGATATATTGCTAATATCAATTATTTGAATTATATATTGGATAGATCTGTTATTTATATGCTCATCATTCTTGACCCTACACCAAAATTAATATCTAATAACAAATAAGAAAGTTGAAAATGAAAAAAATATTTTTACAATTGTTGAACTCATTTTAAAAAACAATCTTATAAATAAATCTTTTTTTTAATTTATATGAACATATATATATATATATATATATATACTTTAAAATAAGTTTAATACAAAAGTTATAAATTATTATAATTAAAGTATTTTAATTATTTAAAAAAGAGAAGTTGTGAGAAAGAACACTATGAAGGGTGAAAAATTGAGAGCATTGAAGGACCTGTCTTTCCTTTCAAGCGCAACAAAAGGAAACTTGGTAAATCATGCGTGGGAACAGAAGGGGGAAAAAATGGATAACTCCATTTAGCATTATTTAAAACAAAAGTTATAAATTATTAAAATTAAAGCATTTTAATTTAAAAAACAAATAAGAAGTTATGAAAAAGAAAACAATAAAGGCTGAAAAAATTGGAGTGCTGAAGTTCTTCACATACATCTAAAGGAAGAAAAAGAAACTTGGTAAAACGCGTATCCTTTTCAAGTCAAATGGAAGCAAAAAAAAAAAAGGCAGCAGCCCTTACATGACCCATCCACTCCCTGTTATGCTTTTCCTGAGTAGAAAACTGAATTATGAATTGAAAACCTTAGCAATCCATGCTTATCTATATTTATGTAAGAACTCTATCTTAAACTTAACTTCAAAATGGATAGATCAATTACAATCGGAGTTTCAATCAGCAAGGAAATAAGCAAATAAATAGTGCAAGCATTGTATATCAGTGCAGACAACACCATAAAAAAAGAATAACTAAATTTTATTTATTTACTTTTTGTCTTGGTCTTTTTATTCTGCTCCAGACGAACTTCTTTTTGCCATGTTTTAAAAGTGCCCCAGCCTATATAGCATGAATTCTCTTTCTCCTTGTTTCTCTCTTGCCATCAATAATTAGTTCAGTGTTAACGTCACTCCTCACCATCTTCCTACGAGTATTGGCCTGCTGCCCACCCTCAAGCACTTCTTCTTAGCTCTCCTTGTGCTGCTCAACAATAGGAGGAGAAGGATGATGAATTGTAGGTGGAGTCTTGGGAGAGGCTGCTGGCTGACCAAGGAAAGAAGAAATATTGGAGGGGAGAGAAGAAGGCTGAAATGGAGGTGGAGTATTGGATGTTGATGGCTGACCAACGGAAGAAGAAGGCTGAAATGAGGTGGTTGATGGCTTCAGCCTCATCTGAAATGTCGGCTGAAATGTTGATGGCTTCAGCCTCCTCTGTTCCTATGATACCTCAATCCCTTGTGGGATTGAGATGAGAAATATGAATGATATATAAGAATGAGTTTAAATATTCATTATCAATTTAAGATATTTATTTTGACCTAATAAAGACGACGATTAAGTAATTGATCGCGCTCTCAAGTCCGCCCTAATAGTTGTTAGGCCCATAATCGCACAATTTGAGTAGTAATCCGTGGTCTCGAGTCCGCGGATACAGAGCTTGACAGTTCTACTCTCAGCCTCTTTCCCCCATCTCTTGGCCAACGCAATTTGAGCAGTAGTCCGTGGCTGCAACATGAAAAGAAATTGTACTACTTCAGGTGGCTGCTCATTTCTTCATTTCTAGGCTCCAGACACTTGTTTTTATTTCTGGGCTGCATATCTAAGTGCCTAGACCACATTCACTTCTATCAAAAATTTTAATATGAACTCGATCTACGTAAATCAAAGATATTAAAAAATTATATTTTATATAATAAAATTTATATAATATAATTTTTTAATATATATAATCTATAAATTTATGAGCTATGTAAGATTTTTCCCTCTCTTATAAAACAAATGTACTATTGCTCATATTTTTTGCACCAATTTCTCCGATTTTCCCACCTAATCTTGAATTTTGACAGTCGTCTTAGAAGTTGCACATCATGTACTTCCCCAATATTGCGCTGCTCGGGATCATAGAGCCAAAATTTATTTAGATATAATAAGTATACCTAGCTTGAGCATAATTGTATAATTGGTCAAGCAAATCTTTAGGTACATCTAGCAGTCCTTCATAAGGTCTCTATATAACATGGACAATGTTTTAAGTTCAACGAGTGAGTAAAAATATGCATAAAAAAAATAAAGAAATCTAAAAAAGATCTAAAATTCAAACCGGCGTTTATTTCCCCCAAAAACAGTGCAGCATCAAATTTTAGCGAGTTTTTACTTATTTTGCTGATATTTCTTAGCCACTTCCCCATAAGGGGTAAAGATCTCTCCCCCATCTCTTTTTGTGTAGTAGTATTCAGCCAACTTTGGGAGGAACTTAAAAACAAAAGTCCATAAAAAAAAATATCAAAATATCATAATACAAAATATAAAAAAATTCATAGCTAAAGAACTAAAAATTTCAAGATTTACCTCAAGTAAAAATGAGTATGCAATCAAATTACGGCCACAATCTTTTTTCACCAACATTATTTTCCTATGTAAATGGGCTAGCATAGTTGAACCTTAGACCACCAAATTAACGTTTGAAATGTCAACTAAAAATATAGGTAATCTCCCATGGCAGAATACCTTGGTGAACTCGAAAGAATAACACAACCTAAAACAAAAAGCAAATAAACCTAAACATATTTACAAATATCTGGACAATCAATTGGCACTACCTCAAAATTTTTCCTCAACTACTTCAAATCAAGAGTCTCACTCTTACTAGGGAGTTCAATACCCAATCAATCCCAATGTTTGCAACAACTGGATACCTATCGATGGGCAGTCCAGTCAAATACAAAACATCTTCTAATTTCACAAAACTGAGAAATCAAGCTAGTGTCTATCCTATATTCAATACAAACTCTTTTTGGTTAGTCATATTATATGAGAAATATTTGGGTGGACCTAATCCACATGGACTAAGTATTTTAAAACGTTGTACCTTTTTAGGATTGTATAACCTTCACTGCATACAATACAATATTCGAAACTGTGGTCCACGATAGACCAAGTCCACGCAAGTATTTTCCATGTTATATTAGCACTTTTTTTCACCAAAAAAAAGTCATTTTAATTTTTTGACATAAAGTATTAAATAGGAGGACTTATGTATTAAATCTATATGTGTTCTTTTTTTTAAAAAAAAATTACACTTTCATCTAAATCATATTATTTATTACGTCATACAAGGAAGGTTTTTAAAAATTAAGTTCATACACTTGCTAAGCATTTTTTTTCCTTCTCTGCTTTCTTGAAATTTCTTAGGCATTCACTTAATTTTAGCTGTTACAATCCAGAAATTTTCTTTTTAAAGTGTTGCAGACCTTTTTCTTGTAAATTAAATGAATATATCGCCTTAAAGGTCTTTACCATAATGTATTAATATTTTTTTAAATTGAGTACCTTTTTTGCGCAAGGCCTGAGTAATAATAAGAGAGTTCATTTTACCAAAAATCACTTTACATATTTAAAACACACACACACACAAAGAATCTTTATGTGGGGCTTCAAATATAAATCATTAAAATATTCAATATAATATAATTTATCTTGGAAAATGTTCTAATAGGAACCTGAAAAATCTTAGAGGGTGAATAAGGTTTTTGGCAAACTAATACAGATTTAAATCTTTTGGTGCCTTAAAAATTTTGAACTTAAAGGCAGAAGTGCTTCGCAACTTTAAAAGTGCTTTGCGATTCCAAAAGTGTAGGCAGTGGTCTTTTAACTCGACACACAATGTTAAAACAATGTCATCAAATAAAGATGAGTGATTGAGATATCAATGACAAATTTAACTAATAATGCAGAGGTCATAAATGAGTCATTGATTTTAGAAGAAAAGACGCAACATTTAAGATTTGAAGATAATAAAAAATGCAGCAAAGAATTTTGACAGAATAGCACAAGAGAATTGTAAAACCCGCACTTTTAGGAATTCTTTTATTTATGGTGATATTTTAGAATTTGTTAAGAGTTGAATCCTACAATAAGAATTAGAATTCTATTTGGGTTAATATTTTAAGTAAGTAGGGACTTGATTGAAATTATTTAAGAGTTAGGGAAACCTTGCGATTTTTTAAATAGAAAAACTTATGGAAAATATCGTTGTTTTCCAATAACCATCAACATACACAAAAAGAGGGAAAGAGTTCAAGTAGAGTTTGAAGGAAAAAACACCGTAGGCTGTTTCAGTTTTCAAACGTTGATATTAAGAGATAAGTAGGAATGAATCTCTTCGGTTTTCTTGTATGAATAATAGAATGAAATATTATTTTTTGGTTAAAAATTCCCAAATAAAGTGTGTATTTTTCCAAAGTATAAATTTTAATGATTGGTTAATGTATGCTGTGTATTTCGGTGTTTGTATTGTATAGATACATGGTTTCGTATGAATATATTTGATGAATTTGGTACATGATGGATTTGTTTATATTTATTTAAATGTGATGCCTCAAAGGTAGGCTAAACTTTTTTGGAACAATGTTAAAATTGAATTTGTCTTTTTGGAATTAATGCAAGACGAAGTTTTAATTTTTTGGACCATTAAGGCCGGATTAAGCCTTTTTGAATTTTCCTAATTGAATAAATTAAATTCAACTAGAAGAAGGTAATGGTTATATGAATTTGTGTGAACGAATATTTTTATATATTTATATTCCCGGTCATTTGTTGTGTGGTATTGTATGAATGTATTATGTTAGTTTGGTTTCTATTCTTTTGATTCAAAAAGATGTTCAATAAAAAAAAACACAAAAAAAGCTCTTCAAACTCAGTGCATTGAATGGTAGTCATTGCGTTGATGCTAAGTCGTGTTCCCAGTGCCTAGGAGAAGATAGGCAAAAAAAAAAAAAAAAAAAACCTTTCCTGGTTTATGGTTATGAATGACATAACTTAAAGGTCTCACAAAGTGTTAAGACAAAACAAAATTTCATGTGTATTTTGATGCCAAGTGTATTTTGATTGTGGGCCATCCCAATTAACTCCATAAGGCCTTTTGTTTGAAACGAAAAAAAAAAGAGAAAAATAATTCAGTTAGATAGTGTTGGGCATTGAAATGAATTGCACTTCGGAACTCAGGAACATGGTTTTACACTATTATATATTATATATAGTATTAATTTTATTATATTAGTTGGTTGGAGTTTTTGAAGTAAAGGAATTAGTTGGTATAGTTTTAATATATGGGATATATTAGAATTGAACGTAATTAGAAATTTATAAGTTATTTATGTAATAGAATCTTATGTTATTAATGTGTTATAAGAGTATTTTAGAACTCAATATTTTGTAAAGGTTATTACCTCTTTGTAAATGAGAGCATTGGTAATGTATCTATATGTGTATATTATGTAAAAGTATAATAAACTTTATTCGGGAGAAGTGATTCATTACTACTTGTTGAGCATGTGGTTGGCTCACCCCTCAATGTTTCCTCCTTTCAAATTTTAATGATGATCAATGTAGCGAAAATTCTTTCTACTAAGATTGTGTTGGACGTATAACACGAAGTCGAATTTTAGGATTTTGTTCAGTGACTTATGTTATCTTATTTACTTTAAGTTCTACTTATGTTTTTTAGTACTCGATAAGACAAGTGTGAGAATTAGTTTTTATGGGTTTTGATATAATTTCTTTGGTGAAGATTTAATTATGAAATTATTTAGTTATCATTTTGGAAGAAAACATATTTGGTTGTTTAAGTTTTGATGTAAGACTTCGTATTACTGGATTACGACTCTGGTGGTACAGCTGTGTCACGTCCTGCGGGCACAGGGCTTGACATTTAATGGTATAAGAGCAATAGGTTTTGATCCTACTGGGATGTAGGAATAGTTAGATATGGATCCGTCTTATATTATTTGAATTATGAGTATTGATATAATAAGTTATGATATTAATTTATGAGTTTGAGATATAAGTATGAATTAAGTTTCGATTTGGGGCCTGAGTTAAAAGGAATAATTTTGCCATGTACGTGAACAACGGTGGGAAGAAGGGAAGAAGCTAGTAGAAGATATGACGAGATATCTGATAGAGATTCTCACGGGACAAACGATTTGAATGTACCTCTATCTACATGGGGATGAAGAGCACCGACAAGAGAACGAAACGAAAACGGACCATCAAACGCACCTCCACCTCAAGGGATGGCTCCTCCTGTAATGAATCTAGACATTGCTACGACATTAATGGCGATTGCTCAAGTGATGCAAGAACAACAAATTCAGCAAGAGCAGCAACGCATGTTTCAAACCCAAGAAGAAAGGCTTCAGAGGAATTCAACTGGAATGAGATCTCATTATGAGCATTTAAAGAAAGCCAACATGCCAATGTTTGATGGAGGCGCAGATCCGGAGAAGGCTAAAAAATGGTTAGAAAAAATAGAGCGAAACTTCAAGATTCTAGAAGTACCAAATGAAGCAAAGTCAAAGGTCATTCTTCATTCTCTCGTGGGAAATGCACAGAAATGGTGGAAATGAGCACAACCTGCCTACTCAAGTGATGAACAACCAATTTTGTAGGACGTATTTAGAAATGCATTCTTGAATCATTACTTTCCTAACACTTTGCGATTGGAGAGACAAAATCAATTTTTTTGACTTGATGCAAAAAGATGGTATGACGGTAGTCAAGTACGCAAGTCGATTTAACTCCTTAGGACAGTACGTGCCTTCAGTAATGGTAGATTCTGGGCTCAAGACATTATAATTTGTGAATGGGTTACAAGCACGAATCTGAGCTAGGATGTCTGTAGTACAGTTTACTGACTACGAGGATGTTTACCAATGAAGCCTTAATATCAAGATGGAAATTAGAAGAAGAGATGCGGAGCGAGGTGTTAAAAGACACAATATGTATTACTTTTCGCAAACTCGACTTGTGGCTCCTTAGGAGGAAGGAAAACAGGGAAAAAGACAAGCACGGATGAGCTTTAACACTAATACCACTACGGGGATGCAACATAAATTATGTGAAAATTGTAAGCGTTACCATGATGGAGAATGCCGATGAAAAATAGGTGTATATTTCGATTATGGGAAATCCGATCACAAAGTGTGCGATTGTCCAGAAAACAAGCAGCAAATTCAGCCAAAGTCGACTGAAAAAAAAAGGAGTTGACACTCAAAAGAAGACCAATGCACGTGTCTTTGCTTTACATAAAAAAAAGAAGCAGAGGAGGAAACCAAAAAATGTGAGATGTATTACGTTTTAGAATTTTAAGTTATATACATGTGTATTTGTTTTGTTGATAGGTAAAGTTAAATGTTAAGTTTCGAGGCCAAAACTTCTTGTAAGAGGGGTAGAATGTAAAACCTGCACTTTTAGGAAGTCTTTTATTTATGGTGATATTTTAGAATTTGTTAAGGGTTGAATCCTAACATAATAAGAATTAGAATTCTATTTGGGTTAATATTTTAAATAAGTAGGGACTTGATTAAAATTATTTAAGAGTTAGGGAAATCCTGCGATTTATTAAATTGGAAAACCTGTGGAAAATACGTTGTTTTGTAATAGTCGTCAATAGACACAGAAAGAGGGAGAGAGTTCAACTAGGGTTTGGAGGAAATAATGTCGTAGGCTATTTCAGTTTTCAAATGTCGATATTAAGAGGTAAGTAGGAATGAATCTTTTCGATTTTCTTATATGAATAATAGAATAAAACGTTATTTTTTGGTTAAAAATTCTCAAATAAAGTGTGGTATTTTTTCAAAGTATAAGTTTTAATGATTGGTTAATGTATGGTGTGTATTTCGGTGTTTGTATTATATAGATACATAGTTTCGTATGGATATATTTAATGAATTTGATACACGATGAATTTGTTTATGTTTATTTGAATATGATGCCTCAAAGGTGGGCTAAACATTTTTTGAACAATGATAAGATTGAATTCGTTTATTTGGAATTAATGTAAGACGAAGTTTTAATCTTTTTGGACTGCTAAGGCGGGGCTAAACCCTTTTGGATTTTTCTAATTGAATAAATTAAATTCAGCTAGAAGAAGGTAATGGTTATATGAATTTGTATGGACGAATATTTTTATATGTTTATATTCCCGGTCATTTGTTGTGTGGTATTATATGAATGTATTGTGTTAGTTTGGTTTCTATTCTTTTGATTCAAAAAGATGTTCAATAAACAAAAAAAAAAAAAACACACACACACACACACACACACACACACAAAGCTCTTCAAACTCAGTGCATTGAATGGTAGTTGTTGCATTGATGTTATGTCGTGTTCCCAGTACCTGGGAGAAGAAAGGTAAAAAAAAAAAAAAATTCCTGGTTTATGGTTACGAATGACGTAACTTAAAGGTCTTACAGTGTTGAGACAAAAACAAATTTTTATGTGTATTTTGATGCCAAGTGTATTTTGATTGTGGACCATCCCAATTAACTCCATAAAGCCTTTTGTTTGAAACCAAAAAAAAAAAAAAAAAAACAAGAGAAAAAGAATTCAGTTAGATAGTGTTGGGCATTGAAATGAATTGCACTTCAGAACTCAAGAATATAGTTTTACACTATTATATATTATATGTAGTATTAATTTTATTATATTAGTTGGTTGGAGTTTTTGAAGTAAAGGGATCAGTTGGTATAATTTTAATATATGGGATATATTAGAATTGAATGTATGAGTTATTTATGTAATAGAATATTATGTTATTAATGTGTTATAAGAGTATTTTAGAACTCAATATTTTGTAAAGGTTACTACCTCTTTGTAAATGAGAGCATTGGTATTGTATCTATATGTGTATAGTATGTAAAAGTATAATAAACTTTATTCGAGAGAAGTGATTCATTACTACTTGCTGAGCATGTGATTGGCTCACCCCTCAATATTTTCTCCTTTCAGATTTTAATGATGATCAATGGTACGAAAGCCCTTTCTACTAAGATTGTATTGGACGTATAGCACGAAGTTGAATTTCAGGATTTTGTTTAGGGACTTATGTTATCTTATATGTTTTAAGTTCTACCTATGTTTTTTAGTACTTGATAAGACAAGTGTAAGAATTAGTTTTTATGGGTTTTGATATAATTTCTATGGGGAAGATTTAATTATGAAATTATTTAGTTATCATTTTGGGAGAAAATATATTTGGTTATTTAAATTTTGATGTAAGGTTTCGTATTATTGGGTTACGACTCTGGTGGTATGGCCGTGTCACGTTCTGTGGGCATGGAGCGTGACAAGAATGCTCAAGAATTTATAGTGGTTCGATCCTCAAACAATCTACATTCACTTTCTTAAATTCTCACTTAAAGATTTCAACACTACTCACTAAAAACCTTTTCCTAAATCAATTGTGGTAAGTGACACCAATCTTGCACAAGAGGATTACCAACTTTGGTTTTACGCCTAACCTCTTTAATCACAATAATCAAGGCTCACTCCACCTGAGTTTTACCTTCTCAACCTTAATACAAGTTGGAATGAAGAAAAGTTTATAGAAATAGCTCACAAGTTTGAGCAGATTGCGAACAGATGAGTACCAACACCTTTTACATGTTGAACAATTCTATTTCACTTTGAAGCACAAATGAAAAGGGAGATTTTTGTATTCTAAAGTATAAGAGTATTTCTGAGAAAAATAATACAAAAAGCTGCTTCAAAATAAAGTTTTGAAAGCTTTTATAGTAGTAAAAAGAGACATAATAAAGAAATAATCTCTGTATATTAGTTGTATAATCTTGTAGAGTAAGAAAAATATTCTCTTAATTAGGTAGAGATTTTCTTCCTTTAATAGAGGCTAAATTTATTCCTGATTGACAGGACTGTAATCCTATATATATGTAAGCCTTCTTCATGAATAAAACACACATACCTTCCCCATCAAATTCTGTCTTGTTCTGAAACTTTTCATGGTATTAGAGCTATGAGTGGGGACGGGAGTAGTGATAAAAAGGGAGGCAGTGATGTCTCAACCAGAAAGATGAAATCTCCATATTTTCTTTCAACAAATGATAACCCAGGAAATATCATTACACAGGTTCAGCTGAAAGGAGAGAATTATGACGAATAGGCAAGAGCGATAAGAACGACGCTCAGAGCCAAAAAGAAATATGGATTCATTGATGGTGCTATAAAACAGCCTACAGAAGACTCTTCAGAGATGGAAGATTGGTGGACTGTTAACTCCATGTTGGTTTCATGGATGTTAAACACAATAGAACCAAGTTTGCAATCAACCATCTGATATATGGAAATCGCAAAAGATCTTTGGGGTGACATTGAAGAACGATTTTCTGTGGCGAATGGACCACGTATTCATCAGCTCAAAACCGAATTGGTAGAATGCAAACAGCAAGGAATGGCAATAGTGAACTATTATGGAAGATTGAAGATGATATGGGAAGAATTGGAAAACTATGAGCAGAATCCAGTGTGCAAATATGGGAACTGTAATTGTAATATTGTTGCAGAATTGGATAAGAAACGAGAGGAAGAAAGGCTGCATCAATTCTTAATGGGATTAGATGACTCAATTTATGGAACAATACGTTCTAACATTTTGAGTACTGAACCATTACCAAATCTGAATCGAGCATATGCTATGGTGATTCAAGAAGAACGAGTTCACAATATAACTCGTGGAAAGGAACAACGAAGTGAGCACATGGCCTTCGCAGTACAAACAAGTTCGACATCAAAAGGACGAACTGAAAATAAAAATAAGTCCATAGTCTGCACCAACTGTAACAAAACGGGCCACAATGTTGAGTCATGTTTCCAACTTGTTGGTTATCCAGACTGGTGGGGAGATAGGCCAAAAGGCAGCGGACGTCGTGGATAGGAAGGATCAAAACAGACCACTAACCCAGCTGGTAGGGGACGTGGTGGATCAATTCGAGCTAATGCGACATGTACACCAGGACAGGGTAATGATGCAACTGATACAGGAGGATTGAATGGACTGAGTGGTGAGCAATGGAACACGTTGATCAATCTTTTGAATGCACGAAAAGATGGAAATCAAGGAAGATTGAATGGTACGTATAACACCATGAGATGGATAATTGATAGCGGAGCTTCTCACCATATGACTGGAAGTCTTGAATTGATGAATAATGTGAAAGATACTCATTCCGTTCCGGTTGGATTGCCAGATGGAAAGGAGATTATGGTGAAGAAAGAAGGAGCTGTGATGTTGAATAAACATTTAAAATTGAACAAAGTTTTATATGTTCCTGATTTGAAGTGTAACTTGATTTCTGTATCACAGCTGACTAAGGAAATGAATTGCACAGTTCTATTCACTAATACATTTTGTG